>BJCO01734803.1:0-21266 GCA_018326465.1 Flaveria floridana
CAGCCCCTTATGGCTGTCATTTTATGTGTTTTAGTTTTACATAGCATGCTCATTCACATATTAAATGATCCTTTGATTTGGGTTTGTTTTATACACTTATATGGTCACATAATGAACATAATTTTCAGCTTTAAAATCGGTTTTAAAGACATATATATCCGCTGCGTTTTCTGAAAGTTTAAACGGTTAAACGTGTTTTTATGTTCTATCAAACCCTTCAATACCATGCATTTGAATGCATACAAATAGTATGGTATAACATGTTTTTCTAAAACTAGAATTTTGGAAACTACAAAAACCCTTTTCAAAACAAGTTTAACACCATCTTTTTAAACAACACTCAATTCACTTGCAACTTGTTTATGGGATAAAGGTCACCTAACCATAAATATAGAAACTTGTGAAGTTGAGGTGAAATTACCGTATTTGTGGGATAAAGCTTATATATGTAAAATCACACGTGTGTCTAAGTAGGACGACTTGATTTGGAAATCATGCATTAGGATCACCGAAGCATGATGTACAAACGGTGTTGATGGGATAAACATGCCAAACAAAACATAAGATGTTTAAACCGATCCCATATACTAGAAATTGTAATAGGTTACAATTGTCAAACGTTGACTACCTTGTTAATTTAAATAAAGAGATAAAGGTCACCTAACCAATATTTAATTGTAACTTTGGATTCTAGATTTTAATTATTAATTGTCTATGAGATATAAAAAGGTATTAATAATTAAGATATATTGATATTAAAAATACTAAAATTGAACTTTGTAAAATTGTAGATAGCAGCTAATAACAACGCAATCCCGACCGTCCATAACCTATCATTAAGAACTATCCTTGAAAAGGAACGTCTCAACCATGGGAACTTCATGGACTGGTACCAAAACTTGAGAATTGTTCTCAAGCAAGAGAAGAAATCCTATGTTTTAGACCATCCTATTCCCGATCAACCCGATGAGGATAACGTGGAGGCCTTTAACAATTGGGTAAAGTACACCGAGGACTCCGTGCAAGTCTCATGTCTCATGTTGGCGAGTATGACTCCCGATTCGCAAAAGGACTTTAAGAACCACAATGCCTATGACATGATCACCCAATTGAAGGAAATGTTCCAACAACAATCTAGGGTGGAACGGTTCGAAACGGTAAGAGCATTCCATGCATGTCGGATGGACGAGACCCAATCAGTATCATCTTACGTTCTTAAGATGAAGAGCCATATTGATTACCTCGAAAGGCTTAAATGCCGTGTCTCCAACGAGTTGGCTACGGATTTGATCCTCAACTCCCTATCCAAGAAGTTTGAAAGCTTTGTTATGAACTATAACATGAATGGATGGGACAAGAGCATTGGTGAGCTTCATGCAATGCTCAAAACGACCGAGGCGGGGATGGGTAGAAAGGTTCTACCTGTCCTTACGATCAATAAGGGAGGTAGTAAGAAAAGGAACCACCCAGACCCCAAGGCAAGTGTTGCCAAAGGGAAAGGGCACGTCAAGGGTAAGGGAAAAGCTAAACTGGAACCCAAGAAACCGAAAGA
Organism: Flaveria floridana; assembly: GCA_018326465.1. Classification (NCBI taxonomy): domain Eukaryota; kingdom Viridiplantae; phylum Streptophyta; class Magnoliopsida; order Asterales; family Asteraceae; genus Flaveria; species Flaveria floridana. The sequence continues at coordinate 1,553 of BJCO01734803.1, forward strand.
AAAGAAGCAAAAGGTTGCTGAAAATGATCCATGTTTTGAATGTGGTCAGGTAGGCCACTGGAAACGAAATTGTCCACTCTACCACAAAGAGTTGAAAGCCAATAGGGATGCGGGGCAAACCTCAGGTACAATCTTTATGATACATATTGAGCTAAATGTTATTTCTTCTAATGCATAGGTATTAGATACCAGATGTGGAACTCATATTTGCAATTTGTTGCAGGGGATGAGCATTATGCTAAAGGGGAAATTTTAAAGCTTCCAAGTGCAATGGTGCAAAGGTTCATGTTGAAGCCCAAGGAGACTACATTTTAAAGCTTCCAAGTGGTTTGGAAGTAATTTTAAAGAATGTTTTATATGCTCCTAGTTTGACTAGGAACATTATTTCTGTATCCCTTTTAAGACAATATGGTTTTGATTTCAAATTTGTTGACAATGATATCCATGTTTGTTTGAATCATGTGTTTTATTTTAAGGCTATGCCTTGTAATGGTATTTATGAATTGGTTCATGATAACACAACATATGATAGCTCAAAGTACCAAGCGACCACCAAAAGACTCAAATCAGATTTGAGTGATTCCTATCTTTGGCATTGTCGCCTTGGACACATAAACAAAAATCGTATGCAAAAACTTCAAAAGAATGGTCTTTTAAAAACTAATGAAAATGATTCATTTGATGTATGCGAGTCTTGTTTACAAGGTAAAATGACAAAGGTTCCTTTCAGTGGGACTAATGAAAGGGCAAAAGATTTACTAGGGATCATACATTCGGATGTATGTGGACCTTTTAAACCGATCACTAGGAATGGTGAAAGATACTTCATTACCTTTACCGACAATTATAGTCATTATGGGTATGTGTACTTATTAAGACACAAACATGAATCTTTTGAAATGTTCAAAATCTTCAAGAATGAAGTAGAAAATCAACTCAACAAAACGGTCAAGATTCTTCGTACGGATAGAGGAGGTGAATACCTAAGTAGTGAATTTCAAGAGTATCTTAGAAGTTGTGGGATTGTCTCACAACTTACTCCACCTGGAACACCACAACATAATGGTGTGTCTGAGAGGAGAAATCGGACTCTATTGGATATGGTTCAATCTATGATGGCTAGAAGTACACTACCTCTATCATTTTGGGGTTTCGCTTTGCTCTCCGCGGCCCGTATTTTAAACATGGCCCCAACCAAGAAAGTGGAAAGGACACCTTTCGAAATATGGAATGGAAAGGTTCCATCATTGTCATATTTAAAAGTTTGGGGGTGTGAGGCTTATCCTAAGCAATACACTCAAAACAAACTGGAAGCCCGATCCACTAAGTGTATCTTTATTGGATATCATAGAGATTGTATTGGATATTATTTCTATGATCCAACAGAACAGAAAGTGTTTATTGCTCGGAAAGCAGAGTTCTTGGAAACTAAGTTCCTTTTGGAAGGAACTAGTGGAAGAACATTGGAACTTGAAGAGGTTAAAGATTCACAAGACGATACACATTTGGTTGATACTAGCAATCAACATGAGGATGTTGAGAATGATCATGTGAATGATCAAGATACACAAAACGCTCGCAGATCTGGTAGAACTAGTGTTCCTCCTGAGAGATATGGATTTTTCATGGATGGATGCTATGTGGTAGTTTCGGATGAACCAACCACATACTAGGATGCAATGTCAAAACCTGATTTTGACAAATGGCAAGAAGCCATGAACGTTGAGATGCAATCCATGTATGATAACTAAGTTTGGGAATTGGTTACACCACCTCTTAAAGCCAAGGTAGTTAGAAGTAAGTGGGTTTTCAAAAAGAAAACCGATATGCATGGAAACTTGGATACTTATCAAGCTAGACTTGTAGCAAAAGGTATCACTCAAACTCAAGGTGTTGATTATGATGAAACTTCCTTGCCTTTGGCAATGCTAAAGTCTATCAGGATATTGTTTGCCATAGCTGCATATTATAACTATGAGATTTAGCAAATGGATGTCAAAACCGCTTTCCTAAATGGATATCTTAAGGAAGATGTCCATATGGAACAGCCTGAAGGTTTTGTCGATCCAAAACATCCTAATAAGGTGTGCAAGTTAAAGAAGTCAATCTATGGATTGAAACAAGCATCGAGAAGTTGGAATCACCGTTTTGATGATGAAGTAAAGAAATTTGGCTTTATAAAAAATGCTGACGAGGCTTGTCTATATAAGAAAGCTAGTGGGAGCATCATTACTTTCCTTGTATTATATGTCACTGACATTTTACTATTTGGGAATGACATTCCAACCTTGGAAGGTGTAAAAACCTGGATTTGAAGCTGTTTTTCAATTAAGGATCTTGGTGAAGTCGCCTATATTTTAGGAATAAAGATCTATAGGGATAGATCAAGGTGGTTGATAGGTTTAAACCAAAGTGCATACATTGACAAAGTCTTGAAAAGGTTCAAGATGGAGAATTCTAAGAAAGGTTTGGTACCTATTCAAAAGGGGACAATATTGAGTACGTCTCAATGCCCTAGTTAAAAAGTTGAACAAGAAAGAATGAATGGAGTCCCATATGCATCTGCTATAGGATCCATCATTTATGCAATGATATGTACTAGGCCGGACGTGTCATGTGCACTTAGCATGACAAGTAGATATCAACAGAATTCTGGTAATAGTCCTTGGATGGCTGTTAAGAGTATTTTGAAATACCCTAGAAACACTAAGGATATGGTCCTAATATATGGATCTAGTGAGGAAGAACTCGTTGTAAAGGGTTACACGGATGCGAGTTTCCAAACTGATCGAGATGATTCTCGATCACAGTCGGGATATGTCTTCATTATGAATGGAGGAGCGGTCTCTTGGAAGAGCTCAAAGCAAGATGTAGTGGAACTATCTACAACAGAATCAGAATACATTACCGCTTCATTGGCAGCTCAAGAAGCTACATGGCTAAAGAAGTTTATTACTGATCTAGGGGTTGTTGCTACCATTCAAGACCCCCTAGAGATCTTTTGTGATAACGAGGGTGTGATTGCTCAAATCAAGGAACCTCGTGCACATCAAAAGACTCGACACATTGAATGGAGGTTCAACTACATAAGGGATGATGTTGAAAAAGGAAAGATATGTATTCACAAAGTTCACACCGATCAAAACATTGCGGATCCATTCACGAAGCTCCTTGAAAGGACAAAGCATGGAAGTCATACTTGTGCTTTAGGACTTCGATATTCTAGTGATTGGACTTGATTAAATTTTGTATTTGGATATCGAAACTTATGTAATTTGACTTAATTATATGGTTATATTTTTCATTTGCTGTTCCAATTTTGCATGATTAATCCATGAATAAGTAACTTATTCTAAATGTCCGTAGTCGGTCATATTTGTGGGAAAAAATATGAATGCAAGACTATTATGAACTTGGATTGGTTGATATTCATAAGGGATGAATATAAAGCAAGAGGTTGCTACCAAGGTTCATTGATATCTATGGGATATAGATATAGGACTGACACGCTCTCAATTATATCTACATAGAATCTTTGTGATTAGTCATAAGAAATATTGAGTAAAGGCGAATATCATTGTATCCTCAGACCTGATATACATATTGGGTCTTGATATCCACCAAGTATCGTACTTTTACTTAGTACTTCGCTATTCTGAAACATGGCAGTACATAAGGCTGGGTTCAGGTATGATATAAGGTGATGGTGAGAGACGTATGTAGTCAAGATGGAATTTGTTCCTCTTATTCGTTGAGAGTTAGATGTCTAAGGCCTGTTATAGTTAAATCATCGGAGAATGATAATTCCGTGTCTTCAGGATTTAACATGACATCTGTAATAAAAGGATAAATGATTGATTCACCTAAAACATATTCAAGTAAGGTACTTGAAGATGATGATGTTATTGAATGGCACTTAATCATATACATTAGGGGTAGCAAACCGTTGCTAGGCGTTATTTGCTGCTTGCATCAATCTTCTATGAATCTTATGTAAGTGGGAGATTGTAGGATTCGGTCTGCCCAAGATACATATTAAATTGATGTGGCTAGTGAGATATGATCCAAGTCAGGTCATACCCAATAACAAGCTAGACAAACACCTACAATATTTGTTTATTGATTTGATCAATAAAATAGATAATAACACTTAATACATTTAGAAAGTGGTTTTCTAAATAGATGCACTTGAGAAATTAATAAATAACATGGGTTTATTTATTTTGAGAGATTACTTTATATTGTTATTTAATAGGTTAAATAACATTATTAAGTTCATTTGACATGTCTTGTTACTTGTCTAATATTACAAGTTTATTTAAAAGGTTTAAAGGAGACTTGTTACAAATAAGTTGGGTGGAAAAATTTGAAAAGAAAGCCCCTGATTGGACCAGCTGATTCACGGCCTAAATGGCTGTAAAAAAGGCCCACCCATTAGTTGGAGCTTGCTTCATAAGATGGAGAAACTTACATGCAACTTAAGTCTCTCACTTCTCAAGATAATCAATTACTTTTTTCCTTTTTTCCTCTCATATTCTCGGCAGAAAGAGAGCAGCAAAGGGCTGGAAAAACTTGGCTGGAACAAGGGTGTTTATAGATAAAAATAGTGTTGAGGATCCTAGCTTCCAAAGGTGTTTAGTTGGTGGCTTGGGGTATACGAGCTTGAGGTCTTCTTGGTTGAAGAATAGCTTTCAAACATCATCTTCTACACCTCCAAACCCACATTCTAAGAGGTAGTTCATGATGTTGTTATGTGTTTTTGATAGCATGTTCTTTCATATAAAGATCCTTGTTCATGGGTTTTGTTTTAATCAAATGTATTTGATGCATAAACTAAGTAACCTCAAAATGGTTTTTGATTATAACTCCGCTACGTTTTTACATATTAATGGTTAATATGACTTTGATAAACATCTACAAAACTAACAATGGTAAACTCCTATAAACCAATAAGGGGTCCTAAAAGTCAAGAAATCAAAGAAAACAAACTTTAGGGTAAAAACTGTAAATCTTGAAACTTGAGGGACTAAACTGAAATTTTGATCTATAAACACCTCAAGGACAAGTCTAGAAATAGTAAGTTTAAATGAGTATAAAAACATTATAAAGACCCTTATAGACTCACTAGGACCATATTTGAGTCAAAAATGGAAAGAATACAACTCTGGGGTAAATTTGCCAATTTTGAAACTTGAGGGGCCAAAGTGTAAATTTGGAAAATATCTGAAGCTTCAGTAACTTAGTGGCCAAAACTAGTATTAAACTTCTTAATATGAAAACATATTTATAAGGATCACAAAAACATGTCAACCACATGCAAAACCCTAACTTTCTTAAAAAGGAAACTTTTAGGGCAAAACCCCAACAAATCAAACCTAGTTGAACTTTTAACCTTATAACACACCTAGTTTACACCCGACATGATTTCAAAGCACATAGCTTATTATTTGAAACTTGATGCTAGGGTTCTAGGATTAGATCCTTTACTGTATTTGAAGATCTGTTACTTGAAACCTAAGGTGAGTTCTAGTGTCCCCTTTTTACTACTGATTTGGGATGAAACATGCTTGTGTGAACTGAAATTATTATTGTGCTCTTGTTTGATGCTTATAAGTTGTGGATAATGTTTGAACCTGCTCTTAACTTTATCATAATCATTAATTCTTGTGTGAACCGCTCGTCCTATATGGGTAGATCTACTTAGGGAATCCCCTACATACAGTGCCTTCCGGACAGGAAGGGTACCCTACTAAGATCCTAAGGGATCGTTTGGGTCATGTAACAGGTATTATAAGATACTATGGTGAACCATCCGGCAGGTATGGTACACTGTTTTGAGGCTCAGTCCTCCCTTCGGGGTTAACCGGTTTAAACACAACTTTAGAAGAGGCTAAGCGGGACTGAGTGCAAGGTTGATTAGGACCCCACAATAGTGATACATTAATTTTTGAACTTAACTTATGGACTTTGAAGAGTCCTCTTGTTTTTAAACTTTAAACACTTGAATTCACCAACTTTTTAGCTGACACAAAAATCTTTTTGAGCATGTTTTAGGTAATCCCTAATGGATCTGGCTTGATTGGATAAATGGACTCGGATGATGTAGAAATTCGACTACCCTTGGCATTACTTGATCGTGAAACATTTGAACAATTTGGATTCTGATTGATAAAACACTGAATACTTATGTAAGGAATTTGTAATTTGTGTGACGGGCTAGACTGTTACAGCCTGGATTGACTTTAACATGTAATGCCATTTTATTTCTCTCCTTGTGTGCTCTTGTGATGGTTTGTTGCCGCTGCCATATATGTTGCTAGTCTTTGACGTCCCACCCTCCTTGGGCCCAGGGTATGATAGATTGGTATCAAAGCCAGAGGTTGTAGAGAAATGGGGAATACCTTAGAAGACCCTAGGCTACAACCCTGATACCCTAGGACTGTCCTTACTTGGGTGAATGTTGGGGTAAGCGGGTTGGATAAATTGATGATTACATTTGATCAACTTAATCATGAATTTATCGGACGCGTGAATTCCAGCACATGGGTGTGAAACTTTGGATTAAATGGCTCAATAGATTTTCTTAACACGGTCTAAAGATAAATTTTTATCGGACTTTCACGTCTATTATTGCTCGACGATACTATCGCTCATTGATACGACTGTTTATTGATACTACTACTTGATACTACTACTATATGATACTACTGCCATCACTACTATAACCAGTACTATTAATATCATGGTCATGAGCTCTGAGAAACAAAATTACTCATGATAATTTTTACAGGATATCGAGACTATGGCTGACAGAGGGAAGGCGCATGCACACCCGGTTGACGAGACTGCTCCTATTAGGACTCTTAGGAGGGTTAAACCCCAGACTGAGTACGAGGCCTACTTGCAGAGATGCGGACATCTAGGATGGCTATCTGCAACTTCTGAAGACACTAAGCCGTCAGATGACTGTTCCTCGACATCTCCGGCTAGGAGCCGAACGCGCTCTAACTACCACATGTCGTAGTGCCTGCCCAATCACCTATTCCACCCATTGGGAATAGGGGTGCTTGTGTGATCAATCGACCTAGAAAGAGTACTAGACCTGGATCTTCTGTCTCTTTTAGGATGCCTCCTCCTCCACCTCCTCCCGTTAGGGCCCCGATACCGGCACCACCCGTGACTAATCAGCTTGGACACCTTACCCAGGACGAGTACTGGCTTCCACCCAGGCGTAGTTTATACGATGGGCCTAGCGTTCTTGCCGGCTATCGGTACTCCCAGTCAAGCCATCGGGCTAGTGACTTCGGACCTTCTGACCCCACTTTGAGTGAGCTGTTGAAGACTATCCAGTGCCACGAACTGACCCTCCAGCATGCCATAAGGACATCACAATCTGCTTAGTTCCAGGTGATGATGGCATCGCATAGCGTGCAACGACTATAGCAGGAACAGAAGAAGAAGAGCTCGGGTTGGTTCGGATGGCTGAAGAAGAAGTGCATGTGAGGTAGTAGTGGTGTTTGTCAGCTAAATAATTGGATTTCAGACTATTTGAAGAAACTATTTTATTTATCTATGTCAAAACTATTATTATTATTCTACGGGTGATGACACCTTCCAATTTGTGAAAGTATGACACTATTGAATTCTGTTGGTTGATGTTATGATTAAATTCTCTAAGAAACTATTTCTGTTGATGCTACAAATGCAGGGTAATTGAATCTGAATTGTAATATTATACGGTTAAAATTTGATTTGTGTGATATGATTGATTCACCCCATGTGATTGAAGAAAATCTATATATTTATCTTGTGTCGTGTTATGCGTATTATACCATCATGTAGTTAGTTAGCATGACTAATAAGGGTAAAATTTACATGAATTGGATATTTGAAACCAAAATATATGAGATGGTAAATGAATATATCTATGATGCTATCAGAATGCCGGCTCGACGAGGAACCCACATTGGGAGACGAGGAACTACTAGAGGTCGACACGTGGGAGCTAGACCCATTGGGAACCAACCACCTACTCCACCTAGGACACCACGTGGAGGGAATGTTAACACCACGTGGAGGGAATGTTAACTAGGAAAATGATGAAAGGATTGCCAACCTAGTGGCACATAAAATTGCAAATGCCATCCCCACGATCATTACCCAGATCTACCTGACCGGGAAATGCAACCGGAACTGGTGGTCCTAAAAATACTAAAGCCAATTATGAGGAAGCCGAAGCTATAAGGAATGGGTTCTCTTACAAGACATTCATGGCCTACAAGCCGAAGGACTTCTATGGCACCTAGGGTGCAATTGAAACATATAGGTGGCTGGACGAAATCGAAGCTGTGTTGGATATCAACGAATGCAAGCTTGAGCATATGGTGAGATTTGCTTCCCAATCTTTCAAGGGACCAGCACTGGAATGGTGGAAAACCATCATTCAGCCCCGAGGCAGGAATGTCGTTGGTAGAATGAACTGGTCTGAGTTCAGGGAACTAATTACCAACAAGTACTGCCCTATCAATCAACTGGAGAAACTGGAAGCTGAATTTATGGGTTTGGAGATGAAAGGCCCAAGCTACACTGAATACATCAACCGATTCTTGGCATTGTAATGATTGGTACCACACTTGGTGATGCCCGAATCCAAGGGTGTAGCCCGCTTCATTTGGGGATTACATCCACAGGTTAGAGGCATGGTTCGTTCTTCAAAGCCCACAACCCTACAGGCTGCAGTCGATTTTACCAATAGCCTGACCGATGATCTGGTTAGAGCTGGTTGGACTGAACCTGTAACGACTGAGGATAGGAAGAAGGAAATAGATGAGAAGAGGAAGTGGTTTGATACTAAGAGAGCGGTTAGTAGCAGTGGTAGTTCAAGCAAGAGGTCTGGAGATGTGGTAAGGCGTAATGACCAGGGTGGAAAAGCACAGAGACTATACTTGGGCACAAGTCCTTTCTGAAACAAATGCAAATGACACCAATAGGGAAAGTGCAACCTAATGCCCTATTTTAGGTGTGGAGATTGCACGTATGCGCCGGGGAAACAATGTTACGAGTGTGGAGATCCGGGACACATGAGGAATAAGTGTCCCAAGCTGGCAAAAGACAAAGATACCAGACCGAACAAACCCAAGGGAAGAGCGTTTGTGATGGATCCGAACGGTGCACGCAAGGGACCCGATATGGTGAACGGTACGTTCCTCATAAACAACCATCCTGCAACCTTTCTATTTGATACTGGGGCAACTACTAGTTTTGTTTCCAATACCTTTAGGCCTTTGATTGATTTGGCAAAATGTACCTTAAATGATATGTTTACCATCAAATTGCCTGACGGTAATATAATAGAAACTAACGAAATCATCAAAGAATGCAAATTGGTCCTAGAGGGTAATTCATTCAGTATAGACTTAATGCCTATTAAATTAGGAGGTTTTGACATGGTCATAAGAATGGATTGGTTGGCTAGAAATATGGATGAAATCGTGTGTGACGAGCGTTTGCTTAAGATTACTCTGACCAACGGGGAGACATTAGTAGTCCATGGAGAAAGAAACCACCCACTGTGCCCTATGATATCCCACCTAAAGGCCACCAAGAGCCTCAAGAAAGGACACACGGCTTTCATAGTCTATGTGATGGGTGCCAAAAGAGAACGGAAGATTGAAGACATACCGGTGGTGTCCGAGTACTTGGAGGTATTTCCTGAAGACCTACCAGGACTCCCTCCGACTCGACAAGTGGAATTCCAGATAGATTTGATACATGGCGCCGTGCCTGTGGCCAAAGCACTGTATCAACTCACCCCACCTGAAATGAAGGAGCTGATGCTCCAAATCCAGGAATTACTTGACAAGGGGTTTATACGACCTAGTGTTTCACCATGGGGTGCTCCGGTACTGTTTGTTAAAGGGAAAGACGGAACCCTAAGAATGTGCATCAACTACCGGGAATTGAATAAGCTTACCATAAAGAACTGATATCCTCTTCCCAAAATCGATGACTTATTCGGTCAATTGCAAGGAGCTAGCTACTTTTCCAAGATAGACCTGCGATCAGGATACCACCAGCTGAAGATAAAGGAAGAAGACATCCCTAAGACAGCTTTTAGAACCAGATATGGGCACTATGAGTACCTAGTCATGCCTTTCGGATTCACTAACGCACCAGCAGCATTCATGGACCTCATGAACCGTGTGTGCCGCCCATAACTAGATATGTTTGTGATTGTGTTTATTGATGATATATTGATCTACTCTCGAAGCAAAGAAGATCATGAGAAGCATCTTTGGTTAATCCTTGAACTACTCAAGAACGAGCAACTATATGCAAAATTCTCCAAATGCGAATTTTGGATGCGTGAAATCCAGTTCCTTGGACACATAGTGAATAAAGATGGAATCCAGGTGGATCCAGCAAAAATAGAGGCTATCAAGGACTAGAAGATTCCAGAAACCCCTACCGAAATCAGACAATTTATTGGGTTGGCCGGTTACTACAGGAGGTTTATCAATGACTTCTCTCGGACAGTACAACCACTAATTGCTTTAACCAAGAAGGATACAGCTTACGAGTGGGGAAAGGAACAAAACAAAGCCTTCAATATGTTAAAGGAAAAACTATACAGTGCACCAATCCTTGCCCTACCTGAGGGAACTGGGGACTTTGTTGGTATATTGCGACGCCTCGTGCTAAGGATTTGGATGCGTGCTAATGCAGCGGGAAAAAGTAATCGCGTATGCATCTAGATTATTGAACGAGCATGAAAGGAACTACACAACACACATCTGGAGTTGGGTGCTATAGTGTTTGCTCTCAAAATGTAGAGACACTACCTTTATGGCACTAAGTGTGTTATTTACACCGATCACAAAAGCCTGCAACATATCTTGGATTAGAAAATGTTGAACATGCGCCAGAGAAGATGGGGGGAATTGCTGAGCGATTACGAATGTGAGATCCGCTATCACCCAAGAAAAGCAAATGTAGTGGCAGATGCCCTGAGCAGAAAGGAAAGGGAAAAGCACCTTCGTGTTCGTGCCCTAAGGATAAGTGTGTACACTAGCCTTGTCGCTAAATTGAAAGAAGCGCACAAGGAAGCCCTCAAGGAGGATAAGCTGCCTAGTGAGATGTTAACAGGGATGGAGAAGCGTTTGGAAGTAGACAACGATGGATTGTACAAATGTGAAGGGAGAACATGGGTGCCCAACCATGGTGGAATTAGAGATATGATTTTGGACGAGGCACGCAAATCCAGATATTCGATTCACCCAGGAAGCGATAAGATGTATCAAGACCTGAAAACACTTTTCTGGTGGCCCGGATTAAAGAAATCTATTGCCACCTATGTGGGGAAATGTTTGATGTGTGCAATGGTAAAGGCTGAAAACCAAAAACCATCGGGAACCCTGCAGCAATCCGAAATCCCAGAATGGAAATGGGATAACATCACCATGGATTTTGTCATGAAACTACCAAGAACATCTCGTGGTCATGATGATATTTGGGTAATCGTGGATAGACTTACTAAATCAGCTCATTTCTTACCAATTCAAGAGGACTATGAGATGCCAAAGTTAGCCCGAATATACATTGATGAAATAGTGACTCGGCATGGAGCGCCGCTCTCGATTATCTCAGATCGTGACAGTCACTTCACATCATGATTTTGGAGATCTCTCCAACAGGCTCTGGGGACCCGTCTCGACATAAGCACCGCATATCACCCTCAAACTGACGGGCAAAGCGAGAGAACCATACAGACCTTGGAAGACATGCTGAGAGCTTGTGTGATCGACTTTGGTGAAAGTTGGGATAACCACCTTCCCCTAGTGTAGTTCTCCTACAATAATAGATACCACGCAAGTATCAAAGCAGCCCCTTTCAAAGCGCTTTATGGTAGGAAGTGTCGGTCACCATTGAGTTGGAACGAGGTTGGTGATAGCCAAGTGATGGGACCTGACATTATGATGGAAACCACGGACCAGATAGTCAAGATAAAGGAACGACTAAGAATAGCCAGAGACCGACAAAAGAAGTATGCCGACAGAAGGCGTAAGCCACTGGAGTTCTAATTAGGGGATAAAGTAATGTTAAAAGTCACGCCATGGAAGGGAACTGTGAGATTCGACAAGAAGGGCAAACTAAGCCCAAGATATATTGGACCTTTTGAAATACTGGCAAGAATTGGCCCGGTAGCATACCAGCTCAGATTACCCCAGGAGCTGAGCTACATACATGACACGTTTCATATGTCATACCTGAAGAAGTGCTTGGTAGACGAAACCTTAGAGTTTCCCATGAAGGAAGCCAGAATGAAACAAAAGCTAAACTTTGTTGAGGAGCCCATAGAGATCACCGATCGACTAGTCACTAAGCTTAGGCGAAGCCGTATACCCAAAGTGAAGGTAAGATGGAACTCTAAACGAGGACCTGGTTTTACTCGGGAGCGTGAAGACGAAACGAGAAAGGATTATTCACACCTTTTCAAACCCACCCATTTGGAACCCTAATCGAAGCTAAATTTCGGGATGAAATTTTCTAAACGGTGGGAGAATGTAATAACCGACCCCGAGGTCAACATTCTAAACTTTGACCTCCAACAATTATTGCTATTTTACTAATATTAGTAAAATTATTATTATTACTATTTGATTTCTTTCTAGGATTGTTATTATTATGTGTTAACTTCCTAGATGCTACGTTAGGTTTAGCCTAAGAATAAGATAATTTAACGTTGTAAAATTAAAACTTAACACGTCAACGTGTTAGAATTAAATTTAATACAATTAATTTTGTGTATACACACATGCTTCACGAATTAATTCAACACATACACTTCAAAAACCTAAAAACACTTAACTAGAAACTATCATCCAAAATACTACACTACACAACAAAGCTAAACTACCTAATTAACTTACAAAAAAAATTATATTAAAAACACACCCACACCCACACTTTGGCCACCCCCTCTCCCACCAATCCCCTTCCCCCTCTTCCACTAACCTTACCACCACTCCACATACATGCAAGACTTCACTTCCCATTTCACATTCCACCCTCACACTTTATTTCAAACTCTCTCAATCCTCTCTCTACCTCTCGGCCTCTCCTCTATCCGAAAACACACATACCAGCATTTTTAGCCCTCAAATTCGAAGAACACAAGTGTTTCATCATCATCCAAGCTAGAACCAAGCAAGAAAGGGCCATTTGAGGGACTTTTATGCACCATACTTGCAAGAACGAAGTACTAAGCTCAAGTTCGAAGTTCACCAGTGATTTTAGCCTCCTCAAACCCTCAAAATCGTGAACCATTTGAAGGGTAAGTCACAACATACCCGAATCAAGCTATATCTTGTGTTTTACTTCAATAAACTACCAAAAATCCTTACTTCCTTATTTGTAGCAGAATCTTGCAGCTAAAAACTTGTTCTTGGAGAGTTCTTATCATCACAAAAGGTATATACCATGTTATGCTGGTAAACATGTGGTTAGAACACAAATTACACCTTAGAAAACCCTCTTTTTACATAAAATAACACCATTCATGCACTTGTTTGAAAACCCTTCCAACCAAGGCTAATAACCTGCTCAAAAACGACCTTGGAACACTTTAATAATCTGATTTTAAAGTTACTATAATGATTAGGTGATGTTTGGGTATGAATCATAGGATTTACACTAGTGCAAATGGTGTAAATCATCAAGTTATTGCAACACATGCATGATACATGTAGATCCGAGATTTATTTTATAATTTTCAGTAGATTTGGGGTTATTTAAGATGTTTAAGTCCATAACATGGATGGAAATATAAAAGTAAGAGCTAGGACACATAATGGACTTGTTTTGAGACCCGAAAAGGGTGAAAATCACTTCAAAATAGCAAAACAAGGGAGATTTCCATATTAAAAAGAATTCCATGCTCTAATATGAAAATAATGGGAAAAATGGTATAATTTGATGATATTTGGGTTAAACACATGATTAAATGAAGTTAAAACGTGAAAAACGAAACTTAACCGGGTAAATTTTAGGTAAAATCTTTAAAATAATAAAAGAGACCTAAAACCCATCAAGAACAAAATATTTCAGTAAGTTAGGGACTTTGAAACAAGAAATAGGTGAAACTAGAATTAAAACATATTCGGACGTTCGGTTCCGGGTAAAAACGCGTTTTAACGGGTAAATCAAAAGGAAACGCGGCTTTAACTAAAAGAACCATAAAACATGATTTTTAAGGCTTATTAGACTTATTATAATTCATTAGATGATATCTAGAGGTTAACGAGATAGAAACATAAGAACTTAAAACAAACTGTTAAAATATTCGGTTTTACCGCAACCGGTAACCTAAAAACATAAGTCCTAATTACTTCAAATTAGGTTCTGAAAATATTAAAATTTAACATGCTAAAACTTCAATGGAAACTCCTAGAAACCAATAAGGGGTCCTAAAAGTCATGAAATTAAAGAAAATAAACTTTAGGGTAAAAACTGTAAATCTTGAAACTTGAGGGACTAAACTGAAATTTTGATCTGTAAACACCTCAAGGATGAGTCTGGAAATAATAAGTTTAAATGAGTCTAAAAATAATATAAAGACCCTTATAGACTCACTAGGACCATATTTGAGTCAAAAATGGAAAGAATACAACTCTGGGGGTAAAATTGCCAATTTTAAAACTTGGGGGGCCAAAGTGTAAATTTGGAAAATAACTGAAGATTCAGTAACTTAGTCGCCAAAGCTAGTATTAAACTTCTTAATATGAAAACACATTTATAAGGATCACAAAAACATGTCAACCACATAGAAAACCCTAACTTTCCTGAATAGGAAACTTTTAGGGCAAAACCCTAAAAATCAAAACTAGTTGAACTTTTAACCTTATAACACACCTAGTTACACCTGACATGATTTCAAAGCACATAGCTTATTATTTGAAACTTGATGCTAGGGTGCTAGGATTAGGATTAAATCCTTTACTTTACTTGAAGATCCATTGCTTGAAACCTAAGGTGAGTTCTAGTGTCCCCTTTTTACTAGTGATTTGGGATGAAACATGCTTGTGTGAACTGAAATTATTATTGTGCTATTGTTTGATGCTTATAAGTTATGGATAATGTTTGAACCTGCTCTTAACTATATCACAATCATTATTTCTTGTGTGAACTGCTTGTCCTATATGGGTAGATCTACTTGGGGAATCCCCAACACACAGTGCCTTCTGGACAGGAAGGGTACCCCACTGAGATCCTGAGGGATCGTTTATGTCATGTAACAGGTATTATAAGATACTGTGGTGAACCATCTGGAAGGTATGGTACACTGTTTTGAGGCACAGTCCTCCCTTCGGGGTTAACCGGTTTAAACACAACTTTCGAAGAGGCTATTCGGGACTAAGTGCAGGGTTGATTGTGACGCAACAACAGTGATACATTAATTTTTGAATTTAACTTATGGACTTTGAAGATTCCTCTTGTTTTTAAACTTTAAACACTTGAATTCACCAGCTTTTTAGCTGACACAAAAATCTTTTTGAGCATGTTTCAGGTAATCCCTAATGGATCTGGCTTGATTGGAGAAATGGACTCGGATGACCTAAAAATTCGACTACCCTTGGCATTACTTGACTGTGAAACATTTGAACAATTTGGATTATGATTGATAAAACACTGAATACTTATGTAACGAATTTGTAATTTACGTGACGGGCTAGACAGTTACAGCCCGGTTTGACTTTAACATGTAATGCCATTTATTTCTCTCCTTGTATGCTCTTGTGATGGTTTGTTTCCACTGCCATATATGTTGCTAGTCTGTGACGTCCCCCCATCCTTGTGCCCAGGGTGTGACAAGAAGCAAATCTCTGCTTATACTCGTGTTTTTTATCCCAAATTGTCCCTAAAAACATCACAGAAGCGTTACAGGAAAATAGTTGGATTGAGGCAATGCAAAAAGAGTTATTACAGTTTTGCAAACAGGAAGTGTGGAAGCTTATGGATTTACCTGAAAGAGAAAATGCCATAGGCACCAAATGGTTGTTTAGAAACAAGTCAGACGATCAGGGAATTGTTGTTACCAACAAAGCGAGACTCCTTGCACAAGGTTACACCCAAGAAGAAGGAATAGATTATGATGAAGTATTTGCTCTAGTTGCAAGACTTGAAGCAATTCGTGTCTTCCTGGCTTATGTATAATATATGAAATTCAAGTTTTACTAGATGGACGTAAAAGGTGCTATCCTGTATGGACCAATCACTAAGGATGTGTATGTTAAGCAACCTCCAAGTTTCGAAGATTCAGAATATCCTCATCGTGTGTACAAGCTTAGTAAAGCATTGTATGGTCTTCATCAAGCTCCTAGATTTGGTATAATACGTTGTCGTAGCATTTGATCCAGCATAGATACATGCGAGGGAAAATTGATCCGACTTTGTTTATAAAGAAGGATGCTAATGATCTATTATGTGTTCAAGTGTATGTTGATGATATCATATTCGGTTTTCCACGTCCGAAATTGTGTAATGAATTCGAAGAAATCATGAAGTCTCGTTTCCAAATGAGTTCTATAGGAGAAATTAACTTTTTCCTTGGTCTTCAAGTGAAACCGTCTGTAGATGGAATTCTTATTAATTAAGCGAAATTCATTGAAAAACTCTTGAAAAAGTTTAAACTGCAAGATTGTTAATCCATAAGAACTTTAGTTGACGTCAATACCAATGTTGGACCCTGAAAGGATCATACATGTCAATTCAAGTGAGGGGTTATGGTTGTTCTGTTGGCAGATTCCCACAAGTCCAAGAAGACATGCAGGTAAAGAAAAGAAGACAAGTGTTGGCTATCCGTATTTGTCTATGCGGATGACCAAGGAACAAATGTTGATAAGTGTTTTTTCTTCCGCATAAACAAATGCGGATAGCTAAGAACAAATGCTGCAAGTATTTGTTCATCCGCATTGATTAATACGGATGCTTTAGAACAAATGTTGTTAAGTATTTGTTCATCCACATTGGTTAATGCGGATGCACAAAGAGAAATGCTGATAAGTGTTTGCTCATCCGCATTAGTCAATGCTGATGACCAAACACTTAATGCTGATGAAGAATAAAGAAATGTCAATGAAGCCAAGGCATCCACATTAGTTAATGCGGATGTTCAACAACTAATGCGGTTGAAGACCTTTTGTACTTAGACTACTACTCTGTATAGTTGTCAGGGTAGCTTAGTCATTTTGTACAGTCTTTATGTTAGCCTATAAATAGAATAAAATATCTATCATATGCAAGTTTTTCACTCACAATGATACCTAGTACTCAAGTTATGAGGTTCTGAGGTTGTCTTTTCACTGTTCTTGAAAACCCTAGAACCCATTGTAACTTGTTTGTTCTACAATCAATATACAAGCATTTATGAGTATATTTACAGTATTAAATGTTCTTTGATTCAGTATTTCCGCAACTTAATCACTAACTCAACACCATATTTGATTCTTGTTGACTTAACATCAGCATAGAATCTAATTCCTGGACCCAATCAATTGGTATCAGAGCTTTGGCTCTCGGATTCAACTTAAGATCTGCTCAGATCTTGGCTAAAAATCGATCGATCTGGTGATTGAGTTTCTTATTAACAAATCTCGGTTGTTAATGAGTATGCAGTTGTAAAAACCCGAAAAACTTCATCTTCTTTCACTTTTCTGCTACAAGAACATACTAAAAATCATCAGTATTGTTCAGATCTGTGATTGAACACAAACAAAATACATAAAAATCACCAAACCAGAAACAAAAAGGAACTGTTACTACAAGAAGAACCTGCTGACTGCTACTATTCATAGATTTCATCACATAAACTGATTACTGAAACCGTGGACTGTTTGGACTCTTGGACATAAAATCAATCTAAACCATATTCAAACAATCTAAAATCAGTTTATAATCCATGGATTCTATTAACTTTTCTGAACTTGGTCATGCCTCTAAACCTCCAATGCTTACAAATCTGAGTTTAAGCAATGGAAAATCAGGTTTAGGAACTATATTACAGGGGTAGATCCAGACTATTGGATATCCATATGTAAAGGGCCCTACGTTACAGTCTCTCTGAATGCTGACCAAGCTGCACAGTATAAGACAGTGAGAATTCCCATTGAGGATCCAAATCTTAATCTTGATGATGATGATTACAAGAAGATTAAGATTGATCTTAAAGCCTACTCCATACTAACTCAGGCTTTGAAGATGGATGTACTCAAAAGATTAGAGAAATACAACACTGCAAATGGTGTATGGGATGCACTTCAGGTCATGTGTGAAGGGAACAGTGAGGTTACTGAGATTAATAAAGACAAATTGATTAATTAATAGGAAACCTTCCATCACACCAAAGGAGAATCTATCTCAAAACAGCTTCATAGATTCGTCCAACTGGTAAATGATCTGGATATAATGGGGGTCACATACAAAGAAAAAGAGATGAACAAGAAGATGCTGCATAGTCTGCCTGAAAGCTGGAAGCAAAATGTGACCATGCTAAAAAACACACTTGATCTGGAAAGCACAAGCTTAGACATCATGATAGCAAAGATTGAAGCTCTTGAACTGGATGAGAGAAGAAGAAACTTGAGTGGACCTCAAGTCATAAGGCTTACAAATTTCCATCAGAAACCCATTCTGTGCAAAATGCCTTTATTACTAAAGAGGATGATTTTCTGTCATCCAGAGATCAATCCAGATCCATTTGATCCATTGCTTCATCTCAACCGCAGAAGCAATCTACCTCTAATCCATCCACTTCCATACCCACTAACTTGCCTGTTGATTAGAAATCTAAAGAACAGAAGGCTACTTACAATGCCTTTGTTGCAAGTTTTAAAGCTTACTTGGGAGGAAGACTCACATCAGCTCATCTAATCCAAGAAGATCTGGAGGAAATGGATCAAGGTGATGTTGGAAAAATGGATTTGCAATGGCAAATGGCCATGATTGCTATGAGAGTAAAGAAATTCTTCGGGAAAGGTAAAAAGCTAAGCCTGAATGAGAACACAAAGCTTGGATATGAAAACTTCAAGGTGAAGTTTTAATTATGGTATGATTGGCCACTTCTTAAGGGAATGTAATGCACCCAGAAGAAATAACAACAACAACTACCAAAGAAGCTCAAACAGTTAACCACACCCTCAATCAACTTCATCATCAGCTCCTTAATCAAGTCATAAAGTCAGTTTTAGCATCAGCTTCATCATCAACCACCTCATCAAAGTCTGCACCAACTAACATAACAAGCTCATGGAAACAGCCAATCAACCTCAAACGCACTTGTCATCAGACAAGATGGAGTATGTGACTGGAGTCTGTATGAAGAGGAAGTCAAACCTCAATTCAAAATCATGCACTCATGGATCATATAAATGATAGTCCAACTCCCATGCCATCTGAGGTAAAAGCTAATCTATGTTGTGAAAAAGTGTCATTGAATTACAAGGGTACAGAGAACATAATCACAAATTGGCTGCTAAAGTACCTGGTGCTGCAAAGAGCTCCCGCGTTTTCGCAGGGTCCAGGGAGGGTCCGTCCCATTTAAGGGAAGATGTACGCGGTCATTCCCCCACATTTTGTGGGGAGGCCGTTTCCACGGATCGAACCTGAGACCTTCGGTCCCTTAGGAACAGCTTTTACCGCTGCGCCAAGGTCCGCCCTC
>BJCO01734834.1:0-20430 GCA_018326465.1 Flaveria floridana
CTTCTAGCCATCATAGATCGGACCATATCCAATAAGGTTCGATTCCTCCTCTCAGACACACCATTTTGTTGTGGTGTTCCAGGTAGAGTGAGTTGTGAGATAATCCCACAACTCCTAAGATGATCTTGAAAAGCATCACTTAGGTATTCACCTCCTCTATCGGTGCAGAGAATTTTAATTGACTTGTTGACTTGATTTTCTACTTCATTCTTGAAGATTTTGAACGTTTTAAAAGCTTCATCTTTGTGCCTTAATAAGTACACATACCCATAGCGACTATAATCGTCGGTAAAGGCAATGAAGTATCTTTCACCATTCCTAGTCATTGGCTTAAAAGGACCACATACATCCGAATGTATGATACCTAATAAATCTTTTGCCCTTTCGTTAGTTCTACTAAAGGGTGCCTTAGTCATTTTTCCTTGTAAACAAGATTCACATACATCAAATGAATCACATTCATTTATTTTTAAAAGACCATAATGCAGCAATTCGAATTCTTTATCACCAATTCGAATTCTTTACATAATGCTTCATTCTTGGAACCGAAGATCATGTCATCCACGTATATCTACACCAGTAGTAAATAACCGTCTTTTTCTTTGATGAACAACATGCAGTCAATAACACCTCTGTGAAATCCATGTTTCAGCAGATGAGTGGAGAGTTTCTCATACCAGGCTCGAGGGGCTTGATGGAGCCCGTACAAAGCCTTGTCTAGTTTGTAAACTCTATCCCGATAATAAGGATCCTTGAATCCTTCAGGTTGACTGATGTAAATAGTTTCACGGATCTCAACATGAAGAAATGCACTTTTCACATCCAATTGATAAACTTTGATCTGCATAAAGGATGCATAGGCTAGGAAGATTCTAATTGCTTCCATCCTAGCCACTGGTGCAAACACTTCATTGTAGTCAACTCCTTCAACTTGCCTAAACCCTTGAACTACCAGCCTAGCCTTGTTTTTTATTATGACCCCTTGGTCATCCTTCTACACCAAAGAACCCACTTAGTGCCAATCACCTTTGCACCTTTTGGTCAGTCGACAAGAGTCCAGACACCTAACTTCTAGAACTGTAGGAGTTCTTCTTGCATAGCAGCTACCCATGCCTCATCCTTTAAGGCCTCACTTACATACTTGGGCTCAACTTGAGAAATAAAACATCAATATGCCCCATCTTGTACGTATCCCTTTTCTATGACAGCCACATAATCAGCTGAGTAAAGTTGATTTCTTGTCTGAACTCCCGAGAGAATATCCCCGATGATGTTGTCCTGGGGATGATTCACGTTGATCCTAGTTCCGGGACTTGTGGGAACTGCTACTTCATCATCCAGGTTTGGAATCACAGGTTCAATTTCTGTAGCTGTTGAAGGACTGGGTTTAGAGGTTCCTGTTACTTCAGGATCAGCTGTAGGTGTACTTTCAGCAGTGGTAACCTGTTCTTCCTAGTTCACATTTTCAAGTTCAGTATCTTTATCATCAGAGGAATCACTTATCTCTAGTTATCCCCTAAAGAGCTAGTAGAACCTTCTAATGGAGCCGATGATATCGAGTCTCGAGTAGGAGTGTCAAGAACATCATACATCATGTGAGTGGCCAACACATCATTAGAATGGGAAGAAGGTAGATTGAAGGCTTTCAAAAATTCATCATAGTCAAATAAAAAGGAAGGTCCTTTACCCGCAGGGGGGTGGTGTATCTTTGTACATCAACATTGCACCACACTTCTACCTGACCAGTTAAGTTATTGTAAACCCTTTTGTCTGGTATACTGTATCCAAGGAAGATACCTTCTTCTGCCTTCTCCCAGAACTTCCCAGTCTGGTTTTTCTTTAGCAGCATGCAGGGTGTGCCAAATGGTTCCAGATACCCTAAATTGGGTTTACGTTGCTGGAGCAACTCATAACAAGTTTTTCCATGACGTTTGACTACCAAGACCTGATTTAGAGTGTAACATGCATTAGCCACTGCCTCATTCTAGAATTGAACAGGCAGTTCTAGTCAGCTAGCATTGTCCTTGCTATTTCTATCAAGCTCCTATTCTTCCGTTCAGCAATGCCATTCATCTGAGTAGTTTAGGCAGAAGTGACCATCCCTTTCCCATGACAGAATGCCTCCATCCACTGGTTCTTGAATTCTGTCCTGTTGTCTGAACGTATTTTCCATACCTTCGGCTCGTAGAGTGACTCCAATATGGTAACTAGATGTTTGAATGATTCAAATGTCTCTTACTTCGCTTTCAGAAACATCACCCAAGAGAATCTTGAGTAATCATCAGTCACCATAAAACAGTACCAATCACCAGCAATGCTCTTTATGCTGATAGGAACAAACAGATCCATATGTAGAAGCTTAAGAGGAATCTCGATAGAATGAACTTTCTTTGACTTGTGAGACTTCTTTGTCTCTTTCCCTTTCTTGCATGCTATGCAGAAGTCTGGAAGCTGGAAGTTCTTGATAGTACTCCGTCCACCAGATCATTTTGAACCAGATGATTCATCTTCCTGGGATTCATGTGTCCCATTCTTCTATGCCAGGAAACTGAATCTCTTTCAGTTGCTTTTGACAAGAAACACTGAGTAATAGACTCAGTTGTGTAGGCTTTTGATAGGTCCAAGACATACAGGTCGTTATATCTTGAGGCCGACATTAGAACATGCTCCTCCGATACAACATACTCCTTCTTAAGTATGTAACACTTCTTATTGTCAAAAATAACTTTAAAACCCTTATCACAAATTTAGGAGACTGAAAGCAAGTTGTTTTGAAATTGCTGAACGTAGTTGACCTTGTCAAACATTACCTTCTCATTTCCTACTTCTCCTTGTGCAGTGATATACCCTCCTTTGTTGCATGCGACTGATACATGTCCCCCTTTAATTTTCTTGATATTGAAATGGAGAGATGAATTCCCGGTCATGTGACTGGAAGCCCCACTATCTATAATCCAGGTATTAGTGATAGCGCTGTAACGGACAACCTGCACAAAAATGGAAATTATTAGTTTAGGTTGGGCACCCAAGCCTTTACTGGCTTGGGTTTCCCAGAGATATCACACATCATGAACTCAACCCACTGACCTTCAGAGGACGAGGACACATCTTTCTTCTTCTTGTCCTCATTGTCAGACACATTACTTGACTTTTCTTTCCATAAACCAGTCTTGTGTAATGCCTGTTTGTGGTAAACAGACGACTGGCTTATGGTATGAACTTTTGGTTCACTAATAGTCCTAGGATTAGCCTTAGGCAACACAGCTTCGCTTTAAGCTTGTCTGTGTTTACTTTGGTCTCTTGGAGGAGTATTAGATCTATTTTTGAAAAATCTTGGTTTTTCATCAAAAAGCTCAATTTTTCTTCTGGGTGTCTGATAATGAGGACAATTTGGAGAAATATGTCCTTGTTTTCCATAGTTATAGAAGGATCTCCCTTTGACATGTGGGGAAGATCTTCTATGAGGGGTTGAGTCTGGTTGGGAGTTGTTCTGTTTCTTATCCTTCTTAGATGCTTCACCTTCTTTAACAAATTTAATTGTTTTGACATTTTGACCACATTTTTGATGATTTACACGTTTAGGGTTTGTTGGTTTAGCAGTTTTAGGTTCTGACGTAGATGTTTGTGAACCAGACCCAATACTATCCTGTTCAATGTTAACGCACACATCCTCTTTAAGCATCTTATCTTTCAATCCCGAAGTAGTAGCTTTCTGTTCAGTGACAGACTACACAGTTTTACCTATGTACTCTGGATCACTGACCAGAGGGGCAATCACCACATGATCCTTAACCGGGTTATTATTAATTGGTTTACATTTAGTATTCAAAAGGATTGCATGTGGTGGTGGTACTACTTTATAACCCAGACCTTCCCCACCATTTCTTTCTTTCACTAAGTTCTGAACTTTGTGTGAGGAACTTGCTACACTATGCAGTTTTTGTTTTAAAGATTCAACTTCGACTTGCAAAACTGCTTTTTCCTTTTTAGTTTCCTCTACAGCATTCAGATAGAACTTAATGTCATTAGATTGATTTAGGACAACAACCACGGTTTACCTTAGTTGTTTCCCTAGCAGATCTATCTTTTCTTTAAAACTGTACTCATTTTGTTTTAAAACACGGTTTGCTTCAGTGCATAGTTTTAAATCATTTACTAGATTATCATTGTGTTCTAATAACCTAGCAAATTTTAAGTCAATGCTTTCTCTAAATTTATCACATTCAGCATAAGCATGTTTATCAAATAATTCGTCTTTACAGTATACCTGAGCGGAACTGGATGAATCAGCCATAAAAGCAGAGTTAGAATCTTCAATGACTGGAGATTCTGCGTTTACAGCATTCAACTCTTTTTCCACAAGATGATCAACAACGTCCAAAGCTTCTTCAATATCTGAACTTGCATGCTCTGCTATGATGTCTCCCTCACTTGCAGATCCATCATCCAAGTCATCAACCTGTGTTATATTGGACTCTACCTCAGATACGAAACGGAAGGACCAGTCTTGTCCTTCATCGCCTTGAGCAACCATAGCTTTTGACTCTTTGCTTGATGATGTACCAAAGTTCTCTTTATCTTGACGGTTGAATGAAGGAAAAAGGTTTCTATTGCCTATCTTCTTACGCTTTACACATTCACGTTTAAAGTCCCCCTTTTCACCACAGTTGAAGCACGTGGCCTTGGTTTTATCAAACCCAAATATAGTGTCTTTAGTAGTAACCAAGTTCTGCCCCATCTTCTTTATAAACTTCTTAGCCCGTCTAATAGCACTGGCTAAGGCCCACATGATATCCATGCGCTCCAACTCAGTTTCATCTACCTGCTCGTAGCCCGCATCAGCTAGATGGCAGTTTCCAATCTTCCCAGTAACTAACCCATCACAAGACTGCACAACTACTGCTAAAAGATCCATGTGGTCTTTGGCAACTTCCACAGTGACATTTCCGAGGTTCTCGGTCTTCAGCTTGGTAGTATTGGAATCAGGAACTATGTATTGGGTTCTATATGAACCCGATGCTTCATTTCCCGAGGAACTGCTTTGGGAAGAAGCAGATGAATTAGACACAAAAGCCGTTTGAAGTGGTGTGCATGATGATGCTAGAGTAGGAACTGAGTTGTACAGTGAAGGATTCCGAGCATAGGATCCTTTCTTTGACTTGTATTTCAGTCGTAGTTCCTCCTCTCTTAATTTCAAAATGAAATCATTTATGTCTAACATAGCAAGAGTGTCATTTTGTCTCAAATTAGACCCAAACGGATCCCATTTTTCTGGTAGACCATCAGCAAAACTAGAAACTTTGTCTTCCATAGAGGTGGTCACACCATGAGTATGAAGTTCACACATCAGATGATAGAACCTATCAACGATATCATCTAAGCTCTCATTTCCAATTGGTGAGAAATTACCAAACTCCTTTTTTAGAGCTTTAGCCTTCAGCACCTTGAGGGTTGCATTACCATCATATCTCTTTTCCAATGCCTCCCACAGCTTGTTTTCATAGAATTGATGGAATATGTCTTTAGGTATTGATTGAGTCAACAGTGCATACGCCTTCTTTTCAGCGTTATGTATAACTTTCTGAGCTTCATTCATACCCCCTAAAGTCAATTTCACCCTATTAGCACTGACTGGTACAATATAACCAGTCTCTATAGATGGCCAAAGATCGGGTCAACTCCATTCAATTAGATCTCAAACCGCTGTTTCCACTGAGGATACTCATCCACCGTCAACAACTTCGGCGATTTGTTGTAATTCCCAATCTCATTCTTAGAAGAAGAATATTTTGGATACGAGAGTCTTTACAGGCAGTAAACGCAGCAAACTGATCTTCCATTGCTTGAAACTTGACAAACTTAAGACAGGACAGATTCAAACGTGCGACTGAACAAGGCGACTGGGTCAATCGTGCAATTGAAGGATGCGAATGACTTCAATCGTGCGATTGGATTCAGTCGTGCGAATGAAGAGTACGATTGAGGTCAACCGACTGGAATAGCTTAACCGTCCAAATGAACTGTGTGAATGAGTTCAGTCATGCGATTGAACTATGTGAATGGGATTCAGTCGTGCGATTGAGCTAATCGTGCGACTGAGGCTGCTGTTGCGGGAAAAAGTCGAATTTTTGAACACTTTGACACAAAAATACGAATTTTCACGAACCCTAATCTGTCGTATGGTAAAAGGTCAAAACTTTAACAAAAAGACTCGTCAAAAACACGTTTTTGAAGCAAAAAGTGGATCTTTTGATTGAAAACATTTAGTTTAACACCAAAACTAATTGAATCTACACAAAATCACGAACCTGGCTATGATACCCCTTGTTAGGACTGTTTTCGTATGGAGTACTAACGGATTCTGCGTGAGACCAGATCAAATAGCGTGGAATTCTATTTTATTGGCGATCCAATCAGTGAGAACGAACAACCTGATCGATCTAACGATGAAACAAACGTTAAGAACGAGTTGGAATCGATCAGGAACGAACTATGAACTTGGATGGGCGACTTGGGACGTTCTGGATGGCTAGGGTATGATAGTATTCAAAGTGTTCTGTTTTTTCACGAATTATGTGGCATTTATAGGTTTTCAGTGTTCATTCGTACGACTAAACCATTAGCATGGTTCAGTCGTGCGACTGACTCATGCGTCTGACTCATACGCACGACTGAAGGTTCAGTTGTGTGACTGAATCAATCTTATGTCACAGTCATGAGACTGATTCAGTCTCCTGGTTCAGTCGTGCGACTGGTCCATAAGTATGGTTCATTCATGCGTATGGATCATAAGTATGGTCCATTAGCATGAATAACCACTTGACCAAGTTGAACACATTTCTGAGTCATTATTGACTTATAACTACGTACAACAACCTCAAACCTATATATAATGTTCATCAATATAAGTAATACCAATTACAATATGAATATGATATAAACAAAGACAATTAAACATCAAAACTCACATCATATTTCATTAAACATTGGCATTACATATGTGTATGAAACGAAAGACATTTACATTTAAGAACATAAACTAGGTACAATGTATCAACAGAGAGAATCATTGTGTTGAGTGATCTGTAACGATCCTATAATTGTTATCAGAGCTTCCAGGCTCTTGATTGTGAGATCTTACCATCCCAAATCATCTTGACTCTTCACTCATACACTCATCCCACTCAAAATGGTCACAAACCAGAAATCTCCAGAATTTGAAATAGGAATGATGACTAAAGCTCCTATCATCACTCCTGAAAATTTCAGATCGTGGAAGATGTGGATTGAAGGCTTCATCTAGTATCAAGACAGCCAAATGTGGAGATCTATCATTTATGGTCCTTACAAACCAAAGGTGGCATCACCAGATGGCAAAAGGTGCCATGATAGAAAAGGATGTCGAAGATTACTTAGATAAAGACTACAAGAGGCTAGACATCGATAGCAAAGCCATGATTGTATTGCTTACAGCCATACCAAACTCCATAGTGGTAGGCTTTGAGCACTGCAAAATGGCCAAAGAACTCTTTGATGCTTTGACTCAGATGTACTCTGGTTCTAATGACTCCAAGAAAAATTCCATGAAGCAGCAGTTTGAGAACTTTACTTATATTACTGGTGAAACTCTTAGCCAGCATTATTTCAGGTACATGGATCTTGTCTCTTCACTTCAGTCACTTGGAGTTTCTCTTGAGAAAAGATACCTAACAAGGAAGTTCATGAGTGCACTTTCTCAAGAGTGGACTTTCTATTGTGTCTCTATGAAGAGATTAGAGAACTTAAATAGTCTCATAATGACTGAACTATTCGGTATTCTTGATGGATACCGTGTAGAGATGGAGACTCAGAAAGGTCATCAGATGAAAAGAATATCTGGTCCTTCCACTAGTAATGCTCTTCACGTTACTGAAGGACCAAGATCCAGTCAGTCCCAGTTATACTTGAACTACCATCAACATCCTACTCCTTCCACTGGACCATATATCACTTTTCCTGAAACACCCAAGTCTCAACAAGCTTAGCAAAATTCCTTCTAGAACAGTTGTGCCTTTGTTTCAGGAAGTGATCACTCTAGTGACTTTCAATTCTGCTTTAATGATCTAGAGTGTTTTAGCCCAGATGATATGGAGTACATGGACATTGTCCAACAGATGGCCCTCTTAACATACAGAGCTAAGAAGTTCTTCAAAAGAACGGGAAGGCAGTTCCCTCAGAATCCAACTAATAGCAAGTTTGGATTCGACAAGACCAAGTCAAAATTCTATAACTATAGCCAACTTGGACCCTTTGCTAGGGAATGCAAGGCTCCAAGATCCAACCCTGGAGTCCCACAGGCCACTCAACATCCTGTTTCAACCAAAGCTACAACAAAGCCTACTGAGCAGCAATCTGCAGTAGTTGCTCAAGAAGTAGATTGGAGCTTCATGGTGCAGGATGTGACTCCAGCTCAGGCACTCATGGCTGGAACTGATGATGCAAAGGTATATGAGCATCTTTGCACCCCATCCTGTGTTGAAAAGGTTAAGATGTATCAGGAATATAACAAGGAAATTAGATCTGACATTGAGTCCTTAGATATCCTAAAATCTAATTTCAAAAAAGGCTGAATCTGACTATAAAATGAAAATTGATGAGTTAGAGAAAATAGTCTCTGTTTTGAAACATGAACACACTAACTACAGGACTCTAAACAAAGATTTAATTTCCAAACTGACTGAATCTCAAGCTAAGCTAGTTATAGCTGAGGCTCAAGCATATAAGTATGTCATTGAGGAACATAACTTCAAGACCATTCTTACATCGTCCTCCCACTCTAAGGAGTGTTACCAAAACAAGAAAGGGTTAGGAACCAATGAAATTGCTCCACCACACTCATTTATGTCTATATGAAAACTAAGGTGTGGTACTGAAGAGCAAGAGGTTCCATCTGTTGACCCTCAGCCCTTTGAGTGGAAGGATGATTCAACTACTACTAAGAAAGGTAAGATAGAAGATCTGACCCACACTGCTGAAACTCAACCCCTGCCCACCAAAGAGAGAAAAAGAAGAGCAAAGGCAGCAGGAAGATCTGCTAAGAAGGTAGCAGAGTCAAAGTTAAAGATAGACCCTAAGCAAAAGGGTGTTTTCATCTCAACAGGATTCTAGGTAGTGGGAAATCCTAACTCTAAGGAGTTGAGTAGTACTAACTCACTTCCTTAGAAAAGAGATCAAAAGCTAAAGGAAAAAGATGATAAAACTATTAAATGCAAGAAACAACAACTATCTATTCCCAACAAAAGAAGGTTGAATGTATATTTTGTGGCTAGCAAAATCATATGGCCAAAGATTGTTAATACAATCCTGCAAGCACTCACTATGCATGTCATACGAAGAAGGAAGGAGCCAAGGAGGACTTCACATTTGGACCATTTCAAGTGGCCCAAGTGAAAAGGAAAGGAAAATTTGTCGCTAAAGGCTACTCTCGGAAGATAACTCTTTCGAAGGGAAAATGGCTTCGGAAGACAAATTAAAATTTTCAAAGTCTTCTTCCATAGCAAAATTGTCCTTGGAAGCAAGTTCTTCTGAAGGCAAAGGAGCTTCGGAAGTAAAACAAAGAAACAAAAACCTTTCCCTGAAATCTTCCGAGAAGAAAACTCCTTTGGAAGAAAAGGTGGTTATGACTTCTTCCGAGTACAAAGAAGCCTCAGAAGCAAATCTGGCTGCTCAAGCCTACTCTAGCTCATCAACATTGGTCAACCACAGGATGGAGTGGAATATCAAACATGATGCTGCAGCCCAATCCTCTTCTTCAAATAGTGAAGCTGGACCATCATGCATTCATTTTGGTTCAATTACTTCTGAATTGGAACAGCCTAAGACCAATGAGGCTTGGGTTTCCAACAAAACCAAAATCTTTCATCGTATGTGCAGGGACATCCACATGACAGAAATGGGAATCTGTGGATTGTGGATAATGGATTCTCAAGGCACATAACTGGAAATAACTCCTACAACAATTTGAGCACTTTGATGGAGGCCCTGTGCAGTTTGGAGCTGAAGCCAGAGGATACATATTAGGTAGAGGTTGTGTATCGAATGGTAAGTTAAAATTTGACAAAGTTAACTTTGTCAAACAGCTTGAACATAATTTACTTAGTGTTTCTCAATTCTGTGATCAAAAGCACCAGATGCTTTTCACAGAACATGAGTGCATCATTCTCAAACCTTGGATGACAATTTCTCAGGAATTAGTGCTTCTTAGATCTCCCAGGAGAGGGAATATGTATAAGCTGGAAATGAACAATGCTTCTTCTTTGGGTAAGTATCATGCTTTCTTTCCAAAGCAAATGGCGATAAGTCCACTATATGGCATAAGAGAATGTGCCATGTCAACTTCAAGACCATGAACAAGTTGGTCAAGAATGACTTGGTACATGGTGTGCCAAAGAAGGAATTTATTTGTAGGGAGAATTGTGTTGCTTGCCTGAAAGGAAAGCAACCCAAAGTACCTCATAAATCCAAAGAAGTGAATTCTATCACCACTCCATTATACATGTTACACATGGATCTTTTTGGTCCTACAAGTATAATGAGCTTTGGAAGGAAATCATACTGCCTTGTGGTTGTTGATGATTTTACGAGATATACATGGGTTTTCTTTTTAAGAACTAAGGATGAAACAACTGAAACTCTAAAATCTTTTATTCTTAAAATTGAAAACCAGATAGATCGTAAGGTAAAAATATTAATAAGTGACCAAGGGACTGAATTCAAGAATCAAGTTCTTGACTCATTATGTAATCTTAAGGGAATCACCAGACAATACAGTGCTCCTAGAACTCCTCAACAGAATTGTGTTATTGAGAGGAGAAATAGGACACTTATTGAGGTTGCTAGGACTATGTTAGCTGATTCAAAGCTACCTTTAACATTCTAGGCAGAGGTAGTTAGTACTGCATGCTATGTGAAGAACAGAGTTCTTATAGTTAAGCCCCATGGTAAAACCCCTAATGAACTATGGAACAAGAGACCACCTTTCATTGGCTTTCTTAGGTACTTTGGTAGTAGGTGTACCATACTTAATACAAAGGACAATTTAGTAAAATTTACTGAAAAGTCAGATGATGCTATCTTTGTTGGATACTCTTCAAGCTCCAAAGCTTATAGAGTATACAACATTAAGAACCAACAATTTGAGGAATCATCCAATATTGTTATGAATGAGCACACTCTTTGTGTCAAGGGGAATGGCCCTGAATATATCTTTAACTTAGAATTGTTTCCCAACTATTCTAAACCTTCATGTGAGACTGTTTCAGCTAGAACAGGTGGACAAATAGATCCTTATGCAGATCAAATGTTTGAGTTACCAAGACCTCTTCCAAGATCTCCAGGCAGACATAAAGATCAAGCTCCCATAGCTGGTAATCTAGAGAGTCTCTCCATCTTAAGAACCAATGGAGCATCAACAAGTTATCAGCCACATGAGCCCCAATCTTCACCAACAGACAACTTCAGGAATCAACACCAAGATAATGAAGCCATTTACTTGGAGGAACAGGAAACTATTGATCCCGCCTCACAGCAACTCATGACTGATGTTGTAACACATTCATTAAATCAGTCCTTATTGAATGAATGTGAAACATCAGCTGGTCATGATGTTCACAATCCTGAGCAAAACATCTTTAACCTGGATATATCTCTGCAACTAGATGTGATTTCTAGGCTCAGGATCCACAACATCCATCCAGCTGAGAACATCATTAGGAATGTCATAGAGGGAGTAAGAACAAGAAGTCAAACTCATCAAGGGAATGTCTTCTTGTATTCATTCTTACTCTCCTAAATTGAGCCCAAGAAAGTGAAAGAAGCCTTAAAGGACAGCAATTGGGTTGAAGCAATACAAGAGGAGTTGCTTTAATTCAAGAGGCACAAGGTATGGAACTTATGTCCTCTACCAAAAGGCCAAGTCCCCATAGGTACCAAATGGGTGTTTAGGAACAAGAAGGATAACAGAGGTTTGATCATCAAGAACAAGGCCCGACTTGTTATTCAAGGATACACACAAGAGGAAGGAATTGACTACACAGATTTCTTTGCACCCATTGCAAGACTTGAGGCTGTTAGGATTTTCCTTGCTTTTGTAGCATCCAAGAACTTCACTGTCTACCAACTTGACGTGAAATGTGCATTCCTGTATGGGGATATTGATAAGGAAGTCTATGTGTGCCAGCCACCTGGATTTGAAGACCCACAGCATCCCAACTATGTGTGCAAACTGGAAAAGGTGTTCTACGGCCTACATCAAGCGCCTAGGCTGTGGTATGAGACTTTGTCTCAATTTCTTATCAAGAATGGCTATACCAGAGGCACCACAGACAAGACATTGTTCATAAAGAAATCTGGTAAGGACATGTTGCTTGTATAAGTCTATGTGGATGATATCATATTTGGTTCCTCAAATGACCAAATGTGTAAAGACTTTGAGAGCACTATGAGGAAGAAGTTTGAAATGGATTCAATGGGTAAGATGGACTTCTTCCTTGGAACTCAAGTGAAGCATATGAATGAAGGGATTTTCATTAGTCAATCCAAGTATGTTAAAGACATCTTAGACAGATTTGAGATGAAAGATTGTAAGCAGGCCAGGAAACCTATAACCAGAATCACAATCTATGTCCTGACTCTAAGGGGGAGGATACTGATCAACATCAGTATAGGGCAACTATTGGGTCTCTGGTGTACTTGACTGCAAGTAGGCCTGATATCATGTTTGCAACTTGCATTTCTGCAAGATATCAGGCTGCTTTAAAGGTGTCCCACCTGGTTGCTGTCAAAAAAATCCTTAGATACCTCAAAGGAGTTCCCAAACTAGGACTTTAGTATCCCAAGAATAATGATTTCAACCTTTATGGTTACACTGATAGTGACTATGGAGGCTACAACATCAACAAGAAATCGACATCAGGAGGATGCCAATTTCTTCGTGGAAGGATTATTTCATGGCAGTGCAAGAAGCAATCCTATGTGTCTATATCAACTGCTGAGGCTGAATACATTGTTGTTGCTAGCTGTTGTGCTCAACTGTTGTGGATTCAAAACAAGATGATAGACTATGGATTCAACTTCATGAAAACTCCTATCCACATAGACAACACAAGTGCCATTTTAATCACAGAGAATCCCGTGAAGCACTCAAAGACTAAACATATTGACATCAGGTATCATTTCATTTGAGATATTCATGAGAAAAGTCTCATAAAACTTGTTAAGGTTGATACAAATGAACAATATGTTGACCTGTTCACAAAGGCATTTGATGAACAGAGATTTAAATATCTAATTACAGCTATTAGGATGATCAACCATGATTGAATATCTTTTGAAAACCTTTTTAAATATGCCATGGCCTTTTTGTCTATTGATTACAATCTAAGCTCTATTACAGAAGTATTCTTCACAAAATTGACTAAGTATAAATTCTTCCGAAGAGAAATTTAGCTACGGAAGAATTTTTCTCAGTCTTCCACAGATAAATTCTTCTAAGTGTTTCTCCTTCCGCATAAGTTTTTGCATTCGGAAGACTTTTGATCAAGTATCAAAATTCTCTTCCAAAGCTCTGTAACTTATGTTCTCGAAAGCAATCTTACTTTCAAAAAAAATATATCTGAGGACATCATTTACCTTCGAAAGAAAAGATTTGCTTCAGAAGAAACACTTTGAGGAAGTCACAAGTGTTTGTCCTCGGAAGCAATTTAACCTTCGGAAGAAAATTTACTATAACGGAAACATTTTTGGGCCCCACTCTATAAAAAGTGAAATTTTGTCAGCAAAAAGAAATGATGTTGGATTATTTAATTGGATTAATCTTGCCGCCTAAATCTTATCACAAATCTATACTTTCTTTTCACATCTTTTCACCCTATTCGATAAGATTTTACTACATTTATACACAACCTCCGACTATCTTTCCTTTCTTACCGCTACAAAATACCCACCTTTCATAGAAAAACCCTCCCAAGAATCCCCAATTCACATCATCTTCTTCCACTCCTACACTCAACCAAAGTTCTAAAACCATGGCTCTTAATCCATAACATAATCAGGTCGCACTCCTTGATTCCACCAACGATGCCGACTATGCCCCAATCATCCAATTTCTAAACCAGTCAACATACTTTACCGCCCTCACCATAAACTCAAGTGTTTACTCCAATCATATGGCCGAATTCTGGGCCAATAGTCTGTTTGAAATTCTAAATAATCAGCGGGTTATTTGGTCGATGATAAGCGACCAAGAGCTGATCATCTCTGAAACCACCATTCGAGAGCATCTGGAGCTCCACGATGTAGGTGCCCCAGTGGATTTCCCCAAATCAGACTTGGAAGAAACTTACACTCAAATGGGCTATGGAGGAAATGTGCAGAGGTCGACAGTCTATAAATACAACTTCTTATTCAACTGGAAGTTCTTTTGGCACATAGTCCTCCATTGCCTATCAAACAAGTCTGGGGGATGGGATCAAATCCCATATGATCTCGGGTGCCTGGTCATTGGAATGGTAAGGAACCTGAGGTTAAACTACTCCAAGTTTGTGCTAATGAACCTACTCAACAATCTAACTTGGGATTCTTTCTATATGTATCCCCGGTTCATCTAACACTTCATAAACTGTGAGTTTGATCAGAACCAACTACATCTTGGTCAACCACTGTCGGTTCCTCATATGAAGCCTAGTGTCTTTAAGATTTTGAAGAAGGTTTCACCAAATTTCACTGGCAGGTTCACTGATGTGCCCCAAGGTATGTTTAAGCCAATGGCTTATGGTGACATCCCTGCCAACCTAGCAGGTGATGAGCCCCTACCAGATTCACCCATCATCCGTCTCCCCATACAGCTTACTTATCATAGACGTCCGAAACGAACCCTTGATCAACCTACTCTGATTGATCAAGTCCCCTCTCTTCAACCCAAAAAGACTAGAGTGGAAACATGGGCTCCCACTCAGTCTGAGGTCTTAACTTCCTCCCACATAGACCTCAATGTCATGGTTGAGTCTCCTCAGTCTCAACCAGACGAGCCCACTAACCAAACCTTCAGCCCTCAGGTTAAGTCACAACACTCTCCTGAGAAGCCAAAAAGGGACATCTTGGAATCCACTGCTGGTGCAGGGGAATCCTTAGGTGATGACCAATGTTCTGGGTCATTAGATTTATTTATCGAATCCTTCCTTGATCTTTTAACCCGTCCTGATGAGACTATCATGCTGCAATAGAGCGGGAAGTTGATCATTTTCACCCCTCTTTTGATCAACAAAGCTCATTGCAGCCTTTGATTTTCACCCCACATCAGGAACAAAGTACTGAGGTGAGTCCCACAGATGTGGAGGGGACTCATGTGGATAGAGCTACCACTACTGAGGGTGCTTCATTAGTCCCTCAGGATAGTGGTAACATTAATCAGTCTCTATCCACGGCAACTTTGCCCATTCCTGTCTCTGAAGGAGACATGGATCAGCAAAGGAACCCTGGGTGCCAAGAAACCACATCAGGTGGTGAGGATGAGCATACTAGGTATATTATCTCATCTCCTGATGATTCCTCCAATGAGGATGAGGGTAGTATGCAACTAACCATCAAGTATCTACTCTCTAAAATCGCACACCTAGAATCTCAGGTTAGGATTTTAGAAACTAGATCTGCCACTCAGCAACTTGAGATTAACACTCTCAAGGCCCAACAAGCTGAGAAACACAAAGAGAGATCTGTTAGGCATGTACAAATCCAGGTCTCTGCAAATTCTTCCTCTAGCTCATCTGACTCTCAGGATGATGCTACCAAAAAGGGGGAGAGTTTTCAGGATCAAACATCTGTTGAGGGTGTATATGCTCATTCTTTGGAGCAGGTACCACCTCAGGAGGAGATGGCTGCTCACTCTTTGGATCAGGCATCAACCCTCATTGAGCCTACCATTACCGCAACCCCTCCTCTTGGAGTCACCTCCTCTATCCCAGCCTCTCTTACACATACTCTCCCTGAGCCAATTTCTTCTGATCAGATGGAACACAGGACTTCCATCAATCTCATAGACCAATTTTTAATGAAGTCCCCATCTGAACATTCCCTCCCTGATCATACTCTTACTTACTTTGGAGCTGAAGAGCTCCAAAGGATAACTGGACCTTCTACCTCTGGGAAGGGTGTTGGTCAACCTAAGGGGAGTGTAGAACCTGAGATTAACTTCAAAGGGGAAACACAAACCGATGGCCCAACACCTAACTTAGCAGGGCCAGAAAGTCAAGTTTCTTCCGAGGCTAAGGAAATCCCTTCCGAAGCCAAGGAGCTTTCTTCCGAGGCTAAGGAAATCCCTTCCGAAGCCAAGGAAATTCCATTCGAAGAAGGTTTACTATCTACTTATGAAGCAATCAAATCTACTTCCGAAGCCATGGAACTTTCTTCCAAGGCTAAAGTTGAAGCCGTGAAAGTAAGAGTAAATCTCTCTGCAACCATCTCTCCTCTGTCCAGCTAGCCTAAACCATCTAAACCTGAGTCTCCTAAGCTATCAGCTGCCTCAGACCCTAAAGGAAAGAGGAAGCTGATAGCTAGAGAGCTAGAGGAGGAATATAGGCTGGAAAAGTTAAAGAAGAAAGGAAGAATAGACTTTGGGAAGCTGCTGGCTGACAGTAGAAAAGCAGCAACTGAAGCAGCAGCTGCTCCAGAGCACTTTGCTAATAAAAGAAGGGCAGAACTGATTGACAGGATCCTCAATCTTTGGATCCAAAGTGAAGCCATTCTTCTACTTCCCTATGAGGATTTTGTCAAATTGGAGAAGGAAACCTTGCTGCAAAAGGAGAAAGTAGAAGCAGTAAGGTTGGCAAAGGAAGAGGAAAGAAGGAAAAAGAAAGAAGAAGCTAAGACCAAAGCTCAAGCCAGGATGAGAGAAGAGAAAGTAGCATTTCTATGCTCTAGGGGATTTAAAGAAGAAGAACTAGTTCCTCATGATTTTGATACTATTTTGTTCTTATTCAAACAAGAACAAAGAGAAAATCATGAAGGAAAGGAAGAGGGCTACCAGGGAGAAACTGAGAGAGAAGGAAAAGAAGAAGGAGAAGGCTGAGGAGCTAGCAGCCAAACAAGCTGATGATAGGGATTGGATGAAGTCCTATCTGAAAGCTCATGGCAACTCAGCTAGGCAAGTAGGATCAATGGCTACAAAGACTCTCCAACGACATGTCAGTGACATAAAGACTGATATTCGAATGGGGAGCCGACAGGAGGTTCAATGGAAAACTGCAAGTAAGAGGGTGGTCTCCAAACCCACACCCAAGCCAAAACCTACGCTTACCAAACAACCACCACTCCCACAAACCACTAAATCACCAACACCATTTCCCTTTCCCTTCCTTATAAAGCCTGAACCTATAGATGAACCCTTTACCCCTGAACCAATCCCTTCAACCACCTCACAACTCACACCAATATCCAAAACACCACCACCACCACCAACTCTGATACCTAAAACCATACCCAAAACCAAACCAACTACCCAACCATTCTCAATATTACCAAGACCCCTGACCGTACATGAATTTGAGGAGATTAAGGAAGGAATCAACTAATGCACTAGGCTGAGTTCCTTCTCTTGGGATGAAGACTTGATTGAACTGAAATATCTTGATAATTCAGTCAATCTTCTCTCAAGGGAAGCTCTCCTGGATCTCCCTGTAACAACCCTGGACTAGTGTCTCACTCTTCTTTCCCTTAACATACATGATCTAAATGACAAGGAAAAGAAGCTGAGAAGAAGAATGGTGACTTTGCTGGACAAAAGGAAGATAGAAAACTTTCCAATCACTCCTCAAGTGCCAAGGAGTCCTATAGTCCAGTGGAGGTTTGATGAGCCTTCGAATGCCTTTCAGTTGGTAAGAGAGAGTGGGGAAACTAACCAGATAGATACATCATCTCTGCTACACTCTAGCATATTTGACATAAATGATCTAGCTGAATTACCACTCTCCAACCCCTCCAACTCTTTTGTTGCTTCTCTCATCCGAAAACACATACTCAATATAAGAGAAGTAGAGTTGATTAGAAGAGCTCAAGCTGCTGCTGATGCTGAAGCCTCTGCAAAAGGTCAAGCCTTTCTCTAGACGGTTCAAGACCCAGCTTTGGACCCTATAGCTTGATGGGTATATGACTCCAACCCATCAGCTTACTTTATTTAGAGGGAATAACCAACGGATTCATGTCATTCATAGTGACAGACTGGATGTCTTAACCAGAATAGACTTGTTCCAAATGCTACTCACATCTACCAAGGAGAACAGAGAGAAAGATATGAAGATTATGGCTCTGATAAGAAAGGCACTAGAGAAGAAAGATAAGTAGTGTTTTGGTAGCATCAGCCTAGGGGGAGATTGTTGGGTCTGATAAGGCAGGTGCAATAAAAACTCAATACTTAGCTTTATTTTTGTACATCTACAACGGACTTCCAAAGACAATGTTGCACTTCCGAAGCCAAGTCAAAAGTCTTCGAAAGCAAAGCAAGAAGAACTTCCGAAGAGAGTTACTCTTCGGAAGTACCATGAAGACAAAGATAGGAAGCAACTAATTCTGAAGAAGTTGTTTCTTCCGAAGCCAAAGTGACTTCGGAAGACTTCATGTCTTCCGAAGTACACTTATTTTCGGAAGAACCAACTGTGACTAGTGGACAAAAGTAAGGTAACTATCAGTATAGTAAACTACTTTACTGACAGACTGCATGGAGCTTCTCCATACGGGTATGTTTGACCTTACTTTATCCATTGTTCATCCATCTTAGATTAGTACAGTCACCATACTTAGTTGGTGACAAAAGGTAAGTCATGGACTTGTCATGAGTACCTAATTCTAGAATAATACTTTATCTTAGTTAACATACTTCTAGCAACTATAGTATTTTGTCTAGTTGTATTTTCTAGCTGGTTTTCCAAGTATAACTGGCTGTAGATAGTAGTATATATAGTTCTACTTGTAAGCTCATTAGAACAGGTGTGCTAAGACAGAGTCCTATAATCTTTGAGTTGAGAATTAATATATACAAGTATCTTGAAAAACTTATCTTTGTGTCTTACTTACTTAATATATTACAATCAACTCTTAGAGCATTCTGTTATCATCATCTGAGTGATATCAAGTAAGTTTAAGAGAGAATCATTATATTGAGTGATGTGTAATGATCCTGCATAACAGCTTCAAGTCTTGCAATAGGAGTAAACACCAGGAATATCCTAACAGGACAGGTTAAGTGAGGTCAATACAATCAGTCTCATAATGAGAAGAGTGTTAGAACACTTAACAATTCAAATAGGGAACAAGATATAAGAACAAGATACAAAGAACACTAGCAAACAAGGAGACAAAACTCAAGAACAATATATATGGTTTTCAAGACTGTTTATATTAATCTCAAGTTCTTTCACAAGTGTTACAATGCATAAATAAGATATAAGACCCTAAAATACTTAATACTACACTTTATAATCGGCTATACTTGGAAAGGCAGTTGGAACATTAAAATACAACAAAATCAATATAGAGTCAAAAGACAGATTTGTCTTTTAACTAGTGACTATGACATGTCATAGCTCACATCTAATATATTACAAAAAAGATAAAAGTACATAAAGTAGAAAGTTACAGACTCAAGACCTCAAGGTACAGTTGCAAAAGCATGGACCTTTTCACCAACTCATGCAAGTTGGTGAGTCTGAAGAGTTGCAGTGGAAAGTGAATCAGCATTATGAAAAAGTACATCTGAGAAAAACATATTTTACTCTGTCTTCGTAAAAAATCAGTGTTCACTTCATTTGGCTTCGGAAGACTTTGTCCTTGAAGCTTCGGAAGACTTCATCTTTTGCCTTCGAAAGATTTGGTCATTGGATTTGGAATATTTTACACTTAGAATATTTTCTATACAGAGTGTAAAACTTTTGAAACAACTTCTACCTTGTACTAAGTTCATGCATGCAGGAAGCCTTTGGTTGCTTTGCTTTCATTAGCCTTCTTATATAACCTTAGATATATATGAATGAATGAGTGTGTGCATGTGATGTGTGTGATTGTTGGTGTGCGTGTGTGTGTTGTGTGTGTGTGTGTATATATATATATATATATATATATATATCTGTATATATATGAGTGTATATATATATGTATATATATGTATATATATATGTATATATATATATATATATATGTATATATATGTATGTATATATATGTATGTGTATGTAGATATATATATCTCTATATATGTATACATATATGTATCGATCTATATATATGTATATAAATATATATATGTATATAAATATATATATGTATATATTGCATATATATATACACGTATATATATGTATATACGTATATATGTATATATATATGTATATGTATATATATATATAT
>BJCO01734835.1:0-11185 GCA_018326465.1 Flaveria floridana
TTATTATTATTATTATTATTATTATTATTATTATTATTATTATTATGTTTACAAATATTACTAATAATTTGTTGATTTTTGTGAAGGCAAAAAGCAATAAAGCAAAATTAAGTGCAATGACCAATGTAGATAAAGCTCGTGTAGGAAGAACCGGATATAGAGGTTTCGATCCTGAAGCTGGAGGTCGATGGGCTCAACTTAAAGAAACTTATCCACAACTACTAGATCTTGAAAATGAACGATCTAAGATATTTTTAGCGGGTCGAGCAAAGAAAAACAAGAAAGACAACACGTATGAATTTGGGGACATCACGTATGAAAAAACCAATGATTTGGTACGTAAATATATATTTATTTTGTTATGTAATAATATATGTACAATAATCGAATATTATAACATTTGTTATTTTATAGGTTCGTCTTGAGCATGAAATGATGACGGAAGGTACTCTTGGTAAAGGGAAAGAAGATCCACTGGTTTGACTTTTAGGTCGTGAGCATGGCGGAAGATGTCGAACCATCTCGAATGTTATAGGTGAAGATATTTAAATACATACATACATATATATATATCAATATTTTGAATATTTATATAGTTATTGATATTGTTTTGAATATTGAGTTTACAGGAGTAACACAAGTTCATAGTGTAATGTTCAAAGATGTCAAACAACGAGTAAGAAAGGACGCAAGCCCATGTATTCGCGACTCTAGTTGTGCGTCTGGTGGATCATTCATTGATTATCCACCGATCGAGGTAATTTATTTATATATGAACTTAAAAGATTATATGTTTATATATACATAGATATTTATTTATAAAATTGTTGTATGTTTTGCAGAATCTGACAACATGCATGTTGTTATTTCCATTCCAATCTAGTTCGAATGTGATTGTTGCTTCAGGGCAGGCATGGCCAACTTCTTACAAAATCCTGCATGGGAAACAAATAGATGAAGATTGTGTCAAAGTACATGTCGATTCAGTTATTAAAGATTATGAAAAGATTGTGTCAAAGTACAAATTGTTTGAAAGGATTATTAAAAATTGTTTAACTTGTTTGTCATTTAAGATGGATGTAGATGGATCATATCATGTGTCTATCTCGAGTCAAATACCCGTGCCACAAAACAATAATCCACCAAGTTTTATGAATATGGTAAAACATCAACATTTTTTTATTATAATCTTCACAAGCACACACACGTTTATATAATAAGAATACTAATATTTAATAATCATTTCTTAGTTGGCGCAGATACATCAGTTTGAACAACCTCAGTTTAAACAACCTCTATATCAACAACCAATGTCAACTAATGATGCTCCCGACCCTAGTCCAAAATTTGTCGATTATGAAATAATTAGTGCTTTTGATAAAATAAAGGAAAGGCCTCGTGAAATTTAAAATATGGCTAGAATTTTATCAAAGCACATTGGTGATAACAATGGTATTATAGTTCTTTCACCCGACGAGATGTATGATGATCAGGTTGAATTTTGGATTCCATATGTGGAGATGTTACAATTATTCTGTAACGACAGGCTAGATATCACTATCATACATTGGTTTGCAATGTAAGTTATCTTTGTTTTATATGGTCAGTAACATTTATTTATACAAATCAATTTACTAACTTTATATTTTTTCTTAATTTAAGGTACTTTTATGGGTTAGACAATTCTATATGTGCTTTCTTTAATCCGGGTAACATCACAAGTGACATGTGCGCTAATAATTCCCCTGCCGTTAGAGAACACATCATGAATATATATGTACTTCATATAGACAAACCATTTTTTGTTGCAC
Source organism: Flaveria floridana (assembly GCA_018326465.1). Lineage (NCBI taxonomy): Eukaryota > Viridiplantae > Streptophyta > Magnoliopsida > Asterales > Asteraceae > Flaveria > Flaveria floridana. The sequence goes on from BJCO01734835.1 coordinate 1,812, forward strand.
CATATCTTGCTAGGTAATATTTATTTATATACTATATTTACATATCAACATAAGCATACTTAATTCATCTATAACTTTTTTTTGTAGTTCCCATTGGTTGTTGATGATCATTTCACCTTCAACACAAAATGGATATATTCTTGATTCTATAAAAGGAAAAAAGAATTCCAAATCCTACGCTCTTACATCTTTAATTGATGAAGCTCTTGGGTTTGCATTTAAATGGGAAATGATTAATGTATGTCTTTAATTACTTATTAATATTTTTTCATTGTTGATAAGACTAAATTAACAATTGTGATTTTTATGCAGTGTAAGCAACAACTACAAAATTGAGAATGCGGCTTTATGGTTATAAAACATATGGCTTTATGGTTATAAAACATATGTATGAGTTCATCAAAGATATTCAACATCAATTTTCTAAGAAAGTAAGTTATTTTTATCAATTTGTATGTTAAATATTGCTTATTTTTATCAATTTGTATATTTACATATTGCACTATTTATATATTAAATCACATTTTTTATTTATTTGTTTTTAGATTTGAAATGACACAAGCTACATGTCAGAAATGGAAATTGACAAGTTGATTTTACGATTAACGCCGCAGTTTATAAGCAAAATGTATACTAAGTAGGTATCCATATATTTTAAGGTACCATTGTCTTATTAATCAAATTTTGTATATTAAACACTAAGTGTTTGAGTAATTATTGTACAATGAAGTTGATTTTTTATAATATATTTCAATAGTTTGAATGGTATGTTTTTAGATTTATATGGTGAGTTTGGGAGTAGAACAATGAATAGCATCTGGAAATTTAGAAAAATATATTCTGGAACACATCCATTTAATAAATTAAATATATTTATTTCAAAACTACAAAACCGCCCTATAAAATGACCGAAAGCGCCCCATAAAACACACCAAAACCGCCCTATAAAATGAAAAAATTCGCCCTATAAAATGGATCCAAAAACCGTCCTATAAAATCATGAACCGCCCCAAAAAATGAATAACCGCCCCATAAAATAAACCATTTTTTAGAGTGAATTTTTTCAGGACGGTGTGAAACCGCCCAAACAATTTAAAATCACCGCCCTAACAAACCAGTTCTGTACTAGTGTTTTCACATATATTGATTTCTTTCATAAGATTGATGAACCATTTATGTGATACACTCGTGCACTTAAACACCCAGAAAGACATACTCCTCCCTTCCTATCTCACACACATTACACATTATCATATTTAATCATAATTCTCCTACGACTCATATAGTGTTGCCAACTTCACCCTTTTGTTACGCGCCACACACAAGGGTGGGATTTCACCCTCGATCCATACACACTTTTACTAGCGCTGTCTTCTCTTAGAGCTGTCACCGATTTGTTTTTTCTATACTAGCTACATTGTCGCGAAAATCATCTTAGTAAAACTCCTTTGTGGTGGGATGGACTAACACTCACCGCACCACTAAGAAACAGTAATTAAGACAACACTCACCCTACCAATTATCTAAGTGTTATATATATAATCGTCATCACTAACCCTAAGATTAAGTAGCATCAATCAAGAATTGATGTCGTATCCATGTAACATGGTATTCTAACCATTTTGTCAAATATTGTTCGAAATCATATCCATGATTAGGTAATCTTTACAACTTAATATAAGTGGCACCTTATCAAATCAAATCTCTTAAGAATTGTAATCAATAGAATCTTATGTAAAATAAGTAATTCACCTTTTTTTGAATAAAAATGTCAATGCAACTAAGTAAAACTGAATTCATTAGATCACAAATACAGATACACGTTGCATTACTTAAAGACTAGAAGCAACTATAACAATATTTGACTATAGAACAATTCAAATTACAATATTTAATCGGTTTTTGATGGAAGTATTTGTAATGGCCTTAATAGCTTTAATCTAGGATTACGCTTCAACTAAAACCAACCTAAACTGATTGAAAATCGAAGCTAGGGCTGAGGTATTTCATGTTGGGCAACCTATTAAATTCACTATACCTAAACCGCTTAAAATTGACTTCTTACAAAAATCACACGCCTATATAAATTGATTTATATATGTGACTATTCCGATTCACACGAGGCATTTTCAACTTACTAGAAATGACACGTCTATAAAAATCAAAATACATAGCTCGGTTTCTTTATTCTGAAACACACGCCTACATTTTTTTGAACGATGAATATATTATTACTAAAGGAGCTAGCAAGAAACTAAAAATCCTATAAAACAAGAAGCATCCAGGAAAAACCCTATGTAGCTACAAAAGATCCTTCAAGGAGAAGGCAAAACGAGAGGAATGTCATACCATTGGCTAATGATTGCCCATACAATGTTCAAGACGTCACGAGACACAAGCAAGTGTTCCACGGATTCATTTGACTCGCCACATAGGATGAAAACCCCAAAGTTCACACAAATGTTTCGTCGTAAAAGTGCATCGAAAGTGAGGATCTTGCCCATTTCAGCATGCCAACAAATGATATTTGCCTTTTTAGGCACCCATCCAATCTAAAGGAATTTGTAGAAATCATTTTGACGAATTATTGTGGATAAGAGATCCTTGACCTCTTTAAAATAGGATGAAATATCAATATTAACCCGACAAAAATCCGAATCTATTCTAAAAAAGTTCTTTTAGACCTCCACGATAGATACTTTAAACAAAATTGAGGTCCTGATCTCATTTAAGGCTCAGATGACATTCCACCACAGCTTGTGCTTTTCCGTCTTAAACTGCCACCGGCCAGCAGCTTTACATGGCCACACCCTCAAGGGAGAAATTTCTAGACCACCTCGATCATTAGGATTTACCTTTCCCAAACAACCTAGTTAACTTTTAATTTATCATGACATACTACCGCCCCTTAGTGGAGTTGGTAAGGCAATGAAGTTTTGAACCTCACTTCGTGAGTTCAAATCCAAGCCAACTCGGGCTTTAGTCCTGGAGTGCGTTACGCTAGCGAGTTTTGGCTCGTGTAGTGGCGCGGCTATTGTCAAGTGACAGTAGGCTCAATGGTTTCCCGAGGAACGTCAAGCCCCTCCTCTGAACCCGTGGACCCGGTTCAGATAACATAGTGGTCAGACATAGAGGGGTGATAGGTCTCTGATTTGTCGGAGATGCGACGCCAAACCCCTCCTCTGGACCAGCGGGCCCGGTTCGTTCATACTACCGCCCCATACACCTACATAGAGTTGTTTTTTTTTCGTTTTCTTAAAAAAATATTCTCCTTTAAGGAAAACAAACATTTGGCTAGAATTAAATAATTAATTATTGTATTCAACGTTTAAACGTTTCGTTAATGAAATAACGAAATTACAACTTACAAAAGACTCTTCTAATTAAAGTAGAAAATAAATAGTGTATGAAAATGATGATATACGGTGGGATCTGGGATCCATTAGAGTAAAACCAGCCGGTTTACATGGGTTCTTCCTTTTTATAATATTAAGTTAATCCATTTATTTAATCTATTGTCTAATCCATTTATTTAATCTACTGTCTAAGCCATTTATTTAATCTACTGTCTTCCATTCTCTTCTAATTATACCTTATTATTATTTTAACTTTTGTTAGCGTTACCTACAATATTATACTCCACCATTCATTTTTCAAAAAGACAAGTCAATAGATAAATTTAGTATTTCATATTTCATAGTACTTATATAACGAAATGCATTTGTTATAATAGGTAAAAACTGATGTATGAATATTTAATATTTTAATCTCGGATAGTGTAATTATTTCCTAAATATATACGATTTTCTAAATTAGTTACCGTGAGCCATTTCTTTAAGTTCATTTCAGAAACATTCAGTCTAATGTACTCTTGATATTACACTATTGTTTGTTATACGATCTGAACCCTTAACCTCATATAAATGGACATTATTTTACATATTTAGATACCGCCAGGTTAAATATCCTCTAATATTATGAATTTTGAATGTACTTCAAAAATATAAAATTAGATTTTAGTAATCTAAGTTTTAACATATTGCTTGATAACAACAGATACAAACAACTAATCAATGACACTTCTACTTTATTTTTGTTTCGTATGGCTATTCCACTCGCGTAGTAATCATAAATATAAATTTGATTTTCACTCAAATTCCAATGATCGATATGCCTTTCTTAGTTTCTTATAACAGAAGTTAAATTAAAAGAGTTGTTGCATCATGTATAACTTCTCAATGCTTTGCTAGCATGTGACTTAACTTTTCCATTTTAACTTTTCTTTTAGGTTTTTATTTATGTCCTTCATTATTTTATATTTTGATTATTTTAATTCTTATAACTATTTCATCATATTATGTTTTTTTCCGCTAACTTTTTAAGAATAACATGTTATAAAATTTTCAATATATCGTTAAAACGTGTTTATTTTTAAGAAGATTATACGTAATAATATATAGAAAAAGGTTCAAATACAAAGTGTATTTTTGCTACAAAGTGTGAGAAGACACAATGAGTCAAAAAAAGTCACAAAAAATTTATATCTCACAATTTAAATAGAATTTCAAAAAGTAATTTCGAGCTTTTGTTTCCCTATTCATCATCACTAAGAAAAAAAATTAAACGAAAAATAAAAAAAGTAAAAAAAATTAACATTTTTTTATTGAATTATTTATGAAAGACACAATGACGTCATTTTTGTCATTATGAAAAACATAATGAGGTCATTGTGTCATAAAAAGACACAATGAAATTTTTTTATTTTTTTTTTGAAAGACAACGACGAGAGAAACACTTTCTTGAAATTCAATTTAGATTGTGAGATAATTTTTTATGTTTTTTTAGGCTCATTATGTATTCACACACTTTTATAAAAAATACACTTTATAAAATAACTTTATCTTAATATATAAATCATCAAAAAATAACATACAATCCACCAAAATTACCTTAAGGTTTGATCTTTAGGTTTGATCTTTTACAAACAACCGTCACAACATCATATCACCTACTAGTTTACATAGAAGTGAAAAAAATGAAAGTGAGGATAATCTGTCACGAATTATCTAAAGTAAAAATATTACATCTGTAAGAAATGATACTGGACTGTCACGAAATCGTAAATGAAGGTACCGTGACGTTAGCACGTACATGTTACTAAAACCAGTATTCAATCATCATTTATATATATATAGATATATAGAGATATTATTTTACCATCATCTCAAACTGTACAAATGCCTACAGTCAACAAAAAGCTCTTACTCACCACCACCACCACCGCCGTCGCCGTCGGCTGCGGCGGAGGCTGCCGGCGACTCAAACTCTCCAAAATCTTCCACCCAAAACACCACCACCGCCACCACCACCACCACCATCACCACCACCAGCGCCACCACTCCTCCTCCACCACCTCATGCAACACCACCCCCTCCACCACCACCACCACCGCCACATTCTCGCCGGAGTCCACCACCGGCGACTCCGACGTGAGGGCGGTACAAGGGTTCGGTCGGATCGGCGGCAACAGTCTGGCGGTGGAGAAAGATTCCGACGACCCTTATGTGGATTTCAGAGACTCAATGTTGCAGATGATAACGGAGAAAGAGATTTATGATAGAGATGATTTAAAAGAGCTTTTGAACTGTTTTTTGCAGCTGAATTCGCCTTATTATCATGGGATTATTATTAGAGCTTTCACTGAGATATGGAACAATGTGGTGTGTGTTAAACTCATGCATGGGGATCATCATTCATGATATATAACACATTAACACGTGTGTTGTTTGATTAGCTTTTGGTTTGGTTTTGGTGAAGGTGGGATTAAGTCGAGACGCTGTGTTTATCGGATCTTATTGGTTAACAAAGTATTGATAGTGTATTCGCAAGGTTAAGTTGGTTTTTTGATAATAGGTTTTTACGGGGTAAAAAGAAGTATGTGATGTTATTAGCACTTTGAAAATGGATTATTTTATAAAGTGTAATTCTACTTTTAAGTTGAGTAGTTTTAGGGTTTTAGAATGTATTTTTAAGTGCTAATAACATCATTTATTATATTGTAGTGTTTTAGTTTGTGTTTGTGTTAACAAGATAGTGTTTTAAACTTTTAATGTTTGTTTTATATGTTAACTACATTAATTTATGATGTGATGTGTGTGTTAATTAGTTTGTATAATGATTTTGTTTATTGGAATATCTATCAAATGATGATTTAAGTAATGTATCTCAAATGTTGATTATGCAATTTATGTGTGAGTATTTTGTAACGAAGTTTGTGTGGGCTCGGACATGCTATTATGTTACTATATATTAAAACAGGACTGAAAATAATGATATTAATTTTTTTATTTGAAGATTGTATGCTTAATTTTGTATAAAATCCATTATATTTGATGTACAAATTAAGTATATTTGTCTACTTAATTATTTATATTCTTAAAATCAATCATGAATGTGTGTAAATGTACTATCCTTGCATATTATATTTTTTAAACTATTTCCCTTTTGTTCATCGATTCTTTTGTAAATTTGTCTTTCACATGTTAACTTTGTTTAAAAAAACATACATTAATTAATATGAAATCACCAAGATATTTCATTAAACTATGATTTTTTACAATTTGTCGGGCTTTAAAAGCATAACACACTACTACACACGAAATAAAGTCTAGTTATTTTACAAATATAACCCATACTTACCACCAGCTTTTATTCACTACGAATCATGCACTTTTTTATACAAACTTATTCTGTGATCACTTTATTCAACTTAACTCTATTTATTATAATTATTTTAAAACCTCATAAATTACTTACATAATATAAATATATATATAACCTTTTTTGTAAATAAATGCCTTTTGTTTTTCTTAAAAATAAGAGATTGGACAAATCAAGCATCACATATAGTAGAGCCATACAAAATCTGATCAAACAATTTAATTTCTAACAGCGATCAAACACATATAAACATAAGCATTGTTTCAGGATATATGCTAATGCAGGTGGGAGTACGGGACTAGTCCACTTAGTCGGGGCTCATGTCTTTTAGATGTAAGGTTATGGATTCAAGTATCACTTTGAGTAAAATACTCAGAGTTGAGCCAGTGAGTTTTCTCAACAATGCATTTTCTTCCGAGTGGGTTAGGGGTGCGTTCTGGCCGGGAAACGAATAAGCGGGCTCGATTATTATGACACATATTCTCTGAAACAAGCCGGGTCGCACATGTACCGTTTAAAAAAAAAGTAAACTATGAACTGTCATAAAAATCATGTTATAAAGAACGTCAAAAGCCAATAATTCTAGATCAACTGTTTTAGAAGGATGCATCCTATGACTTTCAAAAGTGGAGGTCATGGGTTTGAAGTCTCACTAGGTGCAATATGTTCCAAGTGGACAATGGTTTTACCACAGTGAGCCTTTAAGTGATGGGTTTCCCTTGAAATGATAGGCGAGCCGAGTCATCAGCACTGTCTGTGTTTGCGGGTGCGAGTGGCCTTTCGCCAATGTATTTATTCGGATGACCGAGTTTAAAAATTATTCGTTGATCGTTAAAAAAAATAATAAAAAGAACGTCAAAAGATTCAATTCGCACGTAAAGTTTGGACTTAAAGATTCAAAATTTGTCTCCAAGTGGGAAATTAAAACCCATCGGGATTTGAAAATGGTATAATAATATATAAAACCAAGGGTGATTCAGTGTGAGTTTAATGCAAATTTTATGACAAAATTAAATAATTCAATATGCATTCGCCCGCGAAAGCTTGAATTTCATTTCTTTTTTATTTTTCTACTATAAGAAAATAATGATCTTTCTCAATTCTCATACTATAAAACTCGTCTTAATTCTGGCTTCTTTAATTTTTCTACGTAATAAGAGTGTTTACGAGTTGGTTTTTTTAGTTTTATGATCATTTTATTTAAAATTTCAAAAGAAGTTAGTAAACACGTACTAGACACTAGTTTATAAGACCCCATGTATAATTGGTGTGTGAGACTTGGTGAACTACAACGCCCCACCGCGCACAATTAAATTTAAGTTTTCAATTTTGACTGTTGGCTAATGGCTAGTTTGAGTTTTTTTTAATAAATAATTTAAACTTTCTCTATAAAAATCATTTAAACTCTACATTTTTTCTCTCATTATATCTTTTCATATTTCTCTCTAATAAAACTGATATCTTTGCAACTTGGGAACAGTTGAAGACGGCTACGACGACGCAGATGAAGAGGAAGAGGACGACGATGAAGAGTAGTTTTTGTTTTTAGTCCTTTTCTTTTAATTTATGTAAGATTTTTAAACTATATGATATTCTTTTACTATCGACGAATGTTAATTTTTATTTTTATTTTGTATATTATTGTTTATATTCAAAATAGTAAAAGTACGTAAAAGAAAAAAAAAGAAATTTAAAAAATGATGTTGTCTGATGTGGCACGTTACAGGCTAGAGGTGACTTGTATCATAGATAAAATAAGAGAGGGAAGACTAAGATGGTTCGGGCACGTGAAGAGGAGACAGATGACAGCACCGGTTAGAGCAGTAGAGAACATCAACATAGAAGGTAGGAGGAATAGAGGAAGACCTAGGTTGACTTGGAACGAGATAATTAGGCGAGATATGGTAGACTTACACCTCTCTGAGTACATGATCGAGGATAGGAGTGAGATTAAGGACTTTTAGTGGGATTTGTGGGATTTGTGGGTAGAAAGGGTAAATGTGGCCTTGTTGTGTACGTATTCTCCATCTGCCATTTATAGATGCAACATGCCGCTTTTGTTGTATGTTTTTATGTGTCTTATACCTATGTGTTGTATGCTACATAATATGTCTGCTTGTGTTTGTTATTACTATTCCTTTTGTTTTCGAGTTGAGAGTCTCTTTAGAAACGGTCTCTCTACCCTAAAGGTAAAGGAAAGACTCGTCACCACCTACCCCTCCCAGATCCTACTTTTGAGTAGGACATACCGGGTAAGTTTGTTTGTTTGTTTGTTTGTTTGTTTGATGTGGCACGTGGAAACCGAGTTAGTATAGTGTTGAGATAAAAATACTAAAGATTGTCTAGTCAAAGTATCAAACTCAATTATGTGATTTTTAGTATAATGTTAAATGTTGTGTGGGTGGGGTGGGAGGAGCTCCGTACACCTAAAATTTTTTAATATTTTGTATTATAATTGTTTAAATTTTATTTATTTTAAGCCTAAGTTTGATTAAAATGAGGGCATTTTGAGTGAGAAAGGGATATATTTAAATATTTGCTTTTTGTAAAGACATGTTATTTATAACGCTTGAAAACTTTTTTTAAGAAAATCAAAAAAGAATAACCTATTAGTATTATTATAAATGATCAATAATATTGGTACTTTCATATTT
>BJCO01735145.1:0-11922 GCA_018326465.1 Flaveria floridana
AGAATGGATGACCGTAGGGTGGGGTCATCAAGCTCGGGACCCAAGAGGTGTGGCAAGTGCGGGAAGGAGCATACGGGTGAGTGCAGGCTGGGGCTCAACGTGTGTTTCAAGTGCGGGAAGCTGAGCCACATCTACAGAGACTGTAAGGCACTGAGGTGTTATACCTGCAGCGAGGAGGGCCATATGAGTAGGGACTATAGGAGGCCGAGGGCGGAGAGTTCTGGGGCAAAGAAGACGGCCGGAACTGAAGGGTAGAAGGTGAGTGCCAGAGCTTTCACTATGACCAGGGAGGAGGCTAGGACGGACCCCGATGTTGTGTCAGGTACGTTTCTAGTAGATCAAACTCTTGCTTCTGTGTTATTCGATTCTGGTGCTAGTAGGAGTTTTATTTCTGCTATTTTCTGTACTAAACTGCCTGTTAGTAGTAAATGCATTGATGAGCCCTTTGATGTAGAAACTGCTATTGGTAAGTCCACTAGAGTTACGGATGTGATAGAGGACTGCACCATAGAATTGGAAGGTCATAGGTTTGCTGCTAAGTTACATGTGATGCCCCTAGGTGGATTTGATGTAGTACTATGGATGGACTGGTTAGCAACCTATGAAGCGAATATCGTGTGTCCTAAGAAGATGATTAGACTGATGGTGCCTGACGGAAGTCCGGTGACAATATCTGGCGATCAGGTTACAACGATTCCGAAAGTGATTTCGATGGCGGTGGCCGGAAAGTGCATGCGGCGTGGATGTAGTGCTTATTTGGCCTACGTGAAGGATGTAGACACGCCAACACCACAATTGTCTGATGTACCGGTGGTGTGTGACTTTCCCGATGTATTTCCAGAGGACTTATCAGGAGTGCCACCAGACCGCGAAATCGAATTTCAAATTGACTTGTTACCCGGTGCCTAACCGGTCGCTAGAGCACCGTATCGATTGGCTCCGACTGAGATGAAAGAGTTAATGGAGCAACTGCAAGAGTTGCTCAATAAGGGTTTTATCAGGCCGAGTATATCTCCTTGGGGTGCTCAGGTCTTATTCGTGAAGAAGAAGGACGGTAGCATGAGAATGTGTATCGACTACCGTGAGTTGAACAAATTAACGGTAAGGAATCAGTATCCGTTACCGAGGATAGACGACTTGTTCTATCAGCTCCAAGGTGCCAGTTGGTTCTCGAGGATAGATCTTCGATCTGGCTACCATCAGTTGAAGGTGAAGGAGCAAGATATTCCTAAAACAGATTTTCACAAGCGTTATGGACACTACGAGTTTCTCGTTATGTCCTTTGGTTTAACCAACGCGCCAGCTGCTTTTATGAATTTGATGAATCGAGTGTGCCGGCCAATGTTGGATAAATCAGTGATTGTGTTTATCGATGATATCCTTATTTATTCAAGGAGCGAAGAAGAGCATGCCGATCACATTCGGGAAGTATTGGAGAAGTTGAGAAAGGAGAAACTGTATGCTAAGTTCTCCAAGTGTGCTTTTTGGCTACGTGAGGTGCAATTTCTGGGTCATGCGGTAAATGCAGAGGGAATCATGGTGGACCCGGCAAAGGTTGAGGCCGTGATGCAATGGAAGTCTCCTAAAACGCCATCCGAGATTCGTAGCTTCTTGGGATTGGCAGGCTACTACAAGAGGTTTATTCATGACTTTTCCAAGATAGCCTCACCTTTGACAAAATTGACTCGCAAGGATGTGAAGTTCATGTGGGGTCAAGAACAGGAGGATGCCTTTGAGGAGTTGAAGACGAGACTAACACAAGCTCCTGTCTTAACATTGCCCGAGGGAAATGAAGACATAGTGGTCTATTCGGATGCATCTTATTCTGGGCTAGGTTGCGTGTTGATGCAATGCGGAAAGGTAATAGCCTATGCATCTCGACAGCTGAAGACCCACGAAGTCAACTATCCCACACATGATCTAGAACTAGCTGCGGTGGTTTTCGTGTTGAAGATTTGGCGGCACTACTTATATAGGACGAAGTGCACCATCTTCACAGACCACAAAAGCTTGAAGTATTTATTCGAGCAAAAGGACCTGAACATGAGGCAGAGGCGATGGTTGAAGCTCATCAAGGATTATGATTGCGAGATCCATTACCATCTGGGCAAGGCCAACGTGGTGGCAGATGCCCTTAGCCGGAAGGAGAGGCCCGAGCCGATTCGGGTGAAGGCTTATCAGCTGATTATGACCTCTGACGTGATGACATAGGTCAAGGAGTTTCAAGACGAGGCTTTGAAAGAAAATCGTCTTAACTCTGAAAGAATGAGAGGTCTAGTGGCAGAGTTGGGTGAAACACTCTCGGTGTCAAGACCCGATATGGGTGGATGTGGATTCCTCGTTATGGGGATTTACGTGGAAGGATCATGGACGAGGCCCATAAGACTCGATACTCCATTTATCCCGATACAACCAAGATGTACCATGACATGAAGATAGATTATTGGTGGCCGGGGATGAAACGTGACGTAGCGGAGTATGTAAGTAAATGCCTTACTTGTTTGTAGGTCAAGGCGGAACACCAGAAGCCGTACGGGAAAATCCAACCATTGGATATACCTGAGTGGAAGTGGGAGCATATCACCATGGACTTTATTACGAAGCTACCACGTACCCCAAAGGGGTATGATGCCATATGGGTGATAGTTGACCGTTTGACGAAGAGTGCTCACTTCCTACCGATCCGAGAGACGTATTCTTCTGAGAGACTCGCGGATCTATTCATCAAAGAGATTGTAGCTCGTCATGGGGTGCCAGTGTCTATTGTATCCGATCGCGACACTCGGTTTACATCTAAGTTTTGGAAGAAATTCCACGATACGATGGGGACGAGACTACACATCAGCACAGCTTATCATCCTCAGACGGACGGCCAGTCTGAGAGGACGATCCAGACACTCGAAGACATGCTTCGAGCGTGCGTGATCGATTTTGGAGGAAGCTGGGATGACCATTTGCCATTAGCAGAATTCTCGTACAACAGCAGTTATCATGCCAGTATTGGCATGCCACCCTACGAGATGATATACGGTAGGAGGTGTAGGACGCCCGTATGTTGGGGAGACATTGGGCAGAAAGAGCTGGGAGGTGTCGAAGTGATTGAAGCTATGACTGAGAAGTTGGAAAAGATCAAAGCCTTCATGAAGGCGGCGAAAGATAGACAAAAGTCGTATGCTGACAAGAGGCGAAAACCGATAGAATTCAAGGTTGGCGACCGAGTCATGTTGAAGGTCTCACCTTGGAAAGGAATTATCCGATTCAGGAAATGAGGTAAGTTAAGCCCGAGATACATAGGCCCTTTCCGAATCATTTCTCGAGTAGGAGAGGTGGCCTATAGACTAGAGTTACCGGATGAGTTAAGTGGAATTCATCCCACATTCCATGTATCTCATCTGAGAAAGTGCTTGGCTGAGGAAGACATGGTTGTACCACTGGAGGATATCGAGGTGGATGAACAGCTCAATTACGTAGAGCAACCGGTGGCGATCATTGATTGTAAGGAGAAGAGGTTAAGGAATAAAGTGGTTCCTTTGTGTGTGTACAGTGGAAGCACAGAAAGGGATCCGAGTCTACGTAGGAGACTGAAGAGGAGATGAGACAACATTACCCACATCTGTTCGATGATTAACAGGTTTCGGGGACGAAACCTTTATAAGGGGGTGGACTTGTATCACCCGGGTATTTCTAAAGAAATAAATAAAAGAATAAAAAAGAAAGAGAAGGAAGGAAATTAAAGTCAACCCATGTTAAAAGTGTCCAAAAGGACACTAAGTTTGAAAGTTGGTGAATAAATCAACATGGCCACCCATGCCATGTTACTTTTCACCTATCAATTCAGATTTTAGAGAGAGAAAAAGCAGAAGCTCTCGAATATTTAAAGAACAAGAAGAAGAAGTCGAAGTTAAGGTAAGATCTAGAGTTTTTAAGTTGTTCTTGACTAGAATTAGCCTCGGTTATGTGCTTACATGTGTTATATGTGTTCGAATGTGTGTTTGGAGTGTTTTCTAGGTGTTAGAATCATCTGAGAAGCTCAAATGAAGAGTTTAAACTTGAGGAACAACAAAGGTGAGTTCTAGAACCCCTTTTTAAACATGTTTTAAACAATTTTGGGGATGGAAAATGCATGTATGAACGTTTTTATATAGTTGGGTTTCACACCCGTAAGTATATTTTGAATGTGAATATGGGTGAGTGTGATTTGGGTGAATTTGATATTATTATCATGATGTATGTGTATGTTTTGATGCTTAGAATGATAGAACTAAATTTAGGTGTCGATTTAGAATGAATGGGGACTGATTTATGTTGTTTAAGTGAATATATGATGCCCAGCCGCCTAAACAGTGCCCTAACCGTCTGGTAATTTCCTTGGAAAATGTTAAGTTTGCCCAAACGCCTGAACAGGGCTCATGCATCTGGAATTTCCCCATGCGCCTAAGTGTCCATGCGTCTGAACAGGGCCCATACACCTGAACAGGGCCCATGCGTCTAAATAAGCCATATGTCTAAGTGGAAATTGGCCAAGTGCAGGCTCAAACGCCCGAGCAGTGCCCATGCGTCTGGGATTTTCTCAAACACCTAAGTATTGAGATGCCCCAACAGTGTCCATGCGTCTGAGTGGTCCATACGCTTAAGTGACCCCATGCGTATGAGAGGCCCATGCGTCTGAACAGGGCCCATGCGTCCGAACAATTAGAAAATTTTCAGGAATCTTTTGGGAGTTTGTGCAATTAGGGTTGAGACCACCTTTGACTAGGCTTATTAAATACCTGATTCTCTGCATAGTTATGATTTCTGAATTATTACGATTATCATTGCTGTCATCATTAATTTTTTTATTATCAACGGTATTATTATTATTTTAATATTGTTAAGTATTAGATGACATTATGTGGAATGTTTATGATCAAACAAAAAGTATTATCATTAATGAAGTGAAAGATTAATGATGAAGGAAAAGTGGAACGTAAATGAATAAACGAAAGCCTTGCAAGCAAATGTAAAGAGGTGAGCGACTCTGTGTCGTAAAAGACTCATATGATAAAGTGCAATCCTTGAGATTGCCATAGAGGTGAGCGACTCTGTGCCGCAAAAGACTCACAGGACAAGTGCAATCCTTGAGATTGCCATAGAGGTGAGCGACTCTGTGTCGCAAAAGACTCACAGGATAAAAGGGCAATCATTAAGATTGTTAACGAGGTGAGTGACTCTGTGTCGCAAAAGACTCGTTAAGGTAATGATAAAAGTACGAAATGAACGAATGATGAAGATAATAATGCTATTACTTATGTGTACGTATGATGTATGATCGCACATAAAAGTAAAGAATGGTTCTTATACAAAAGTAAAGTATGTTTTATCATAAAACTAGGACTCACTCAGCAACGCTGACTTTTATGCATTTTTCAGATGACAGGTAATAGGTTTTTGAGGATGGCACATGGATGAAGCTACTCGGCGGGCATGACTGACATCCATTCATGTTTTGACAATACTGTTGTTTTGTAATTCATTCAACTAATCTTTTTGTGACTCATGAACTACGATGTATTGTTTAACAACAGTGTTTATAATGAACGAATGGTTTTTGTTAAATTAATTCCGCTGCTTAAATTTATAATATGTAATGTTTTCTGTGAATACTGCTGTGAATGACCAACTGCGAGGTGCTCGGGAACGGGGCCTTACAAAAACTTATAAATATAAAATCGGGGCTATGAATCTCTCCTCAATTCTAGCGTAACCCTATAAAATAATTATATATTAGAAACATATCTTATTACTTTAAAAAAATTTTGTACTTCAATTAGAAATTCTTAAACATTAATTACTTCTATCCATATATCACTAAAATTTAATATCAGTAGCATCTAAAAATACAGATTAACGTATAAAAATTTCAATTAACAACTAATTATAGATAATTTTCTAGAATTTCTATAAAATTCACACAAAATAGCAGAAATAACTACTAATTTTTTTAAAATCACCAAAATTTACTAGAATAATTACCCTGAAGTCTATATTTTCTCATAAAATTTCAGGTCAGTAACTCTCAATGAGCAGTTTACTATGATATTTATAAATTTCACATAATTCAAAAAAAATAGTTTACTAACTCTAAAAAATTCCAAAATTTATACATACTATTATATTATGAATATCATAATTTATGTAAATTTTTTATAATTTAACTCATTGTTTTGATATTTATTTCAATTTTCTATTTATAGATCATATTAAAATATAAAACTCAGTCATACTAATGAATTTAATCATGAAATTTGTTCTAGAACTTTTATAAATGTTCAGGATCATTATATAATATTTCCATATTTTTACTAGGTTTGGAGCTTCTATATAATAATTATCTTTCTTTTCCTTGAATTAATTATATAAATTAATTTACCCATTATTATTATATAAAATTGTATAGATCTCTATTTTTAATATATCTAAATATGTTTATAATTTTATTCCCATAATTACAGTTGTTAACTCATTTTATTTTAATATTTCAAGAATAATCTTTATCTATTATTTCAAAATCTTGATTATCACAAAGTCTCTTTACATTTTCAGTTTTATAACTCTTTGTTATTGTTTTTGATAAAAATCAGATGTTAAAGATGTTTTGGGAATAGTTTTGATGCTTATATACATCAAGCTAGTTACATATATATGTATAACACATGTGTAACCTCTTGTTTCAAGATAGTTTATAAGAATTAAAACCTTGTGATTGGATTGAAAGAAAAGGCTGAAGATGATTAGAAGATGGCTTCTAGCTTTCTTGATTCCAAGTCCTTGTTCTTGAGATATCTTCCACTATCTAAGACTTGATACCTTCGATAAGATAAAATCGAGAGCTTCAAGGTTTCTATGGTGGTTTGTAGGTGGTAAATGGTTGTGATGGTGGCGGTAATAATTGAGAAAGAGAGGGTGGTGGTGGATTGAGAGCTGAGAGAAAGTGATGATGGTTGTGGTGGTTTGCGGTTATGGGAGTGGGTGATTGTAAGCCGATAGAGAGGGAGATCCAAGAATTGTGTGGTGATGATGGTTGTGTTGGACTCCATGCGGCCGAGGGGTTTGAAAGTGGGAGGATTCATGATGAAGTCTAGGACTAGGAAGGTGATGTGGTGTTCCTAGCTTTGCTTAATTAATTTCTGAGGATAGATGGCTAGTGCTAATGAAAGGTTAGTATCGAGAGGGGATTAAGGTGGCGACTTGGAAGCTTGATAAGTGGCAAGGTGGCTAGGTGGCAATAGTGTTAATGGTGATGCTTAGGTGTCAACTTATGAGTTAATGACTCACTTAGTTATTAAGTTAAGTTTAGTTTGTAATCTAGTAGCCTAATCAGGTTAATTAGTATTTTAATGAACCAAGATTAAGATTTGGGTTGTGTTTATTTTGATATTTGAGAGTTTAAGGTTTGATTAGTTTATTTGAAAAAGTTGGCTAAGTGTAATCTTATATTAAATGGAAACATAACATGAAATCAAATAACTAATCACGATATCTTATAACTTGACATCTTTACAAAATTCACAAAATATCCTTACATGCACACGTAAATATCATGCATACATACAAATTATACCTACATATTTATACATGCTAAAACATAAACACAAAGTAAGGTCACCTTAAAACTCTTAATCTAATATGTATACATATATATAATTTATGTTAATCTTTTATTATTAAATTTATCTAATCTTAATTTTTAGGGTCGTCACAACCAAACCAAAATATCATTTGAGTATTTTACCTAAACATTTTCACTATCAACCTTGCGATTCCATAATGGATATTAATATATTTATGAAAGTGGGAAAAGTAAATACATCAACTAAAAACTCCATACCACAAAAACTTGAGGATGAGTATTTTTCAAGTAGAGGAAAAAAATGAGACGCTCATTTTTCAAATGCTTGGCTCGTACGGGGATAAAAGGATATTCGGAAAATAGGTGAAGAAATAAAATGTATCTCCTAAATAAAATTATTTTTTTAATAATATAATTTTATTTTAGATTATCGATATTATTAATGAAAGTTAATTAATCCTTGTGACCATTCAATTAGGGTTCCGATCTAGGTTTGGGTGCTTGTGGGTGTTGGGAGGCGGCTAGTAGGCAGGAGGGACAACCTGCTTCTTGTGACCATTGCGAACATTGTTGGTAGATGGTGGTAGTGGTGGTGTCTGTGGGTGTTCGGTGGACGCTGGTGGGTAGGAAGGTTGGGTGGTGGCTCGTGGGTAGGAGGGTTGGGTGGTGGCTCGTGGGTAGGAGGGTTGGTGATTGAAGGTGGGTAAATGGTGGTGATGGTGGCTGATGGAGATATATGGTGGTGATGGTGGGTCGATGATGCTGATGGGCGAAGGGCTGTGTATTTTAGTGTTATAGTAATTTCACAAATGGTCCCTGATAAAAGAAAAAAATATAATTGTAGGAATAATAAATCCAAGGATACTTTAGTCATTTCATTTAAATTTAACATAAAACTTAACGTCCCGTTAGTCATAATACCCATTTTGTTACAAAATTAAAAGCATAATACCCCAACCTATTACAAAAAACCTTTAGTACTTAAACTATTACTTTGAATAAACCACAAGGACTATTTATGTAATTAACTTATGTTTTATTAAATTAAACAAGTGATCTTTCTACAATTGCAATTTCTAAAGAAATAACTTTTTATAAAATAAAAAAAATGAAAAAATATCAAACTTTTTAAAAAACACAATATATTTTAAAACCTGTGTTTTCTAAAAAATAAAATTCTTATGAAACAAAAATAATTAAAATTCAAAGTTTAAAGAAATTATTAAAAATGACACTTTTTAAAAACGATTTGTTTTAAAACAGTTTATTTAAAAATCAACTTTTTTAAAAAAAAACAAAAAAAATTAACAAAAGTTTAAAAAATGACATTGTCTTTTTATCACTTGTACGTAATATCAATCATATATTATATTAAAAGATCGTTTTATAATTCATTAGTTTTTATTAATAACAATTTAATATTTTATTTATTTAAGCTATGTAATAAATAGGGTATTAACCTAGTAATCTATAATCAAAGCATTCACATTAGAGTTTTTAAATCATCTTTATCTTTAAAATATAAGAAAAGTGATTACATATCATTCCTTATACTTTTACTTCTCCA
This sequence comes from Flaveria floridana, assembly GCA_018326465.1. Classification (NCBI taxonomy): domain Eukaryota; kingdom Viridiplantae; phylum Streptophyta; class Magnoliopsida; order Asterales; family Asteraceae; genus Flaveria; species Flaveria floridana. The sequence continues at coordinate 9,177 of BJCO01735145.1, forward strand.
TAATTTAATAAGTTTATATATATATATAGGTTGAATAGTGAGTTCTTATATTACAAACTCAGAGTTTTCATATTTTATTTCTTATTTTTATTCTTATAATCACATTAAAATCATTATTTTTTTCTTTTCTTTTAGAATAAATTACTATTTTGACCCCTGGGGTTAGGGTCATTTAGTTCTATTAGCTCAAAAAAGAATCTTTTGATATATCAACCCCTGACGTTTCATTTTATAACTACTTAGGCATCCGATACTAACTCTATTAACAATTTTCTGTTAAATATAAAGATATTTTAGTCATGTTTCACCTTAAGGACTGTTTATATAAATGCTAACGTGTTGTTTGTTTTTCACCAGAAGATCTTCCTGACCTCTTATGTCTGCGCCGCGCAGACCACGCGCAGACATTAGGTTCTGCAGACGGTTTGATTTTTCGAAGACGTTGCATTAAAAAAGATCAGCACGACCTCTGTTTGGTGCAGACTTGGTTCACTCACTTCTGTCCTCTTCTCACGACTTCAAAGTTCAAACCAACAAGGTTTCACTTCACACCCATGTGCACCACTGGTCTCTGCATCAACCCTAGCTCCGACCTCCGTCACTTTCTTCCGAATAGCCGTCGTCGACACGTCATCAATACCGTCTTCGGACGCCACCACCAAATCCGGAAAGTTCTACAGCCGTGAGGGGGTGGTGTAGGATCTCAACCAGATTCTCGATGGTTTGTGGGGCTCTTGAATCTCCGCCACCCACTTCCCGGTGTCGCCACCCACTTGCCGGTGTCGCCACCCACTTGCCGGTGTCGCCACCCACTTCGTCGGAGATGAACAGGTGCAACGGGGTCTGTGTCGCTGGTGCCAGTGCCGGTGACGGTGGGTCTGTCGTCGTCCATAGATCTAGCCCCGACAGCTTTTGTTGTTGGTGTAGATACGTGGGTGTGAATAAGATGGATGATTTGAGTGATGATTTGTGTTGAATTTGAGATTGAGGGTGGTCTATTATCAGTGGTCAAATGGTGGTGGTAGTGACAGCGATGGTGGTGGTGAGTGTGGCTGGGAGAGTGTGAGGTGGTGGTCTGTTGGTGTTGTGTGCGTGTGAAGTTACAGTCTGCATCATCTTCAAGCCCACTAAAGTGGTAGTCAATATGTTGCTGTTCAGTGCTGGATTTAACATGTGGGCTTTTTGAAAAAAACACATCTGTTTTCCAACATGTAAGACGTGTCACCAGTAAAAGAATATATATAAATTAACATTTATTATATGAACATTAAAGATGAAAACCTGAGCAGCGTAGTCGCGAGCTGCTTATGTTACTGTTTTGTGGAGAAATAGTTTTTTTGATTTGTATAAATTTATTTGAATTTGAATCATGTTTGTTTAATGCTCTTTAATACTTAAATGCCGTTATGATTAGTGATTTGGTGTGATATTAGATAGTATTATTTGTGATTTTAGATAGTATTATTTGCAATATTAGATTGTTTAATTATAGAATATTTTAGCAGTCTGCAGATGTTAAAAAAACAAACAATCTTTTTGTTGCAGACTGCAGACGTTTGGTCCACCTCTTCTGCTGCAGATATCTGCAGATGTGGTCCGCAGACTGCAGACGTTTTCCTGTAGAAAAAACAAACAACACCTAAATCTTTAGGGTTATTTATGCACATTTTCCAATTTACCAATACAACCACTGCACACAACCACCACCTAACAGAACCAACGACCACCATCTAATACAACCACCACCGCAAAATACCATCAGAATGAGTCTCCAGCGGCTTGGCCACCACCGCCTGCTCCTCCAACCACTTCACCACCTCCAGCATGCTCGGCTGTTGCCTCACCTTCTCTTGTATGCACCACAACGCCATGTGCAACATCTTCTTTATCAAGAAGAACCCAACTCTGATCCGAGTCATCAGTTTTGTCAACCTGAAATGATGAAATCCATAACAATCGCTCGATGATTCTCATCAAGAAGAATGTTCTCCGGCTTAACGTCAAGATGGTTCCAGAAGTGCTCAAAAGAGCATGCTTTGAAGCTAGCAACACAACACGGATATTTGACGGAATATACGTTAGATTTCATGAAGAATGGTGACTCTGCATATTTGGAATGGGCTACAGTGCAAGACTTCTAGCAACAGCTCCTTCAGGTTATTTGGCACTATTAATGCTAACCATGTACAAGACTTTTCAAAAGCATCCACCATTTTTTTAAAAAAATAGATTATGTCATCTTTTGCACAAGAGGTACTGGATTTTGCAAGTAAAATTGATAAAATATTATATTATATTAATAGTTATGATAGATTAATGGAATCCAATAATAAAATATTATATCTTAGTCAATAATGAATACTAGAAAAACTGCAATAGATGACGCGCATTGCACGTCATCTTTGGGGTCAGATGACGCGGAAATGCGTGTCAAGGAAGGGGTAGTCATAAATGATAGATGACGCGCATCCGCGCGTCATCTGCTTATGACGCGCAAAAGATGACGCGCATTTTATGACGTGTAAAAGATGACGGTCAATGCGCGTCAAGGAAGGGGTAGTCATAAATGACTAGATGACGCGCATCCGCGTGTCATCTATGAAATTTTTATGACGTGCAATAGATGACGCGCAATGCACGTCATAAAATTAGCTGCATTTTTTAATTTTTTTATTTTTAATAAATTTACCTGTTGTTTTCTAAAACAAATTGTCGAATAACATTAAAAGCGAAATCCATTAAATAC
>BJCO01735251.1:0-11336 GCA_018326465.1 Flaveria floridana
AATTTAGCTACATTTCTTACCTTGATTCTTGTAGTTTAGGAGTCCACAAACACCAGCCTTCGATCCTTGACCAACCGAGCTTCGATCCGACACTTTCTCTCTGTACACTTTCTCTCTCTAGAATTTGGCGTTTAAGTGAAAATGAGAGTTGCTCAGCTGATCCATCTATATATATGTCTGGCGTTCCCGGGACCTTAAACTCGTTAAACCCGTGACCCAAAGGGTTAACTCGGTGTAATACCCACAACCATTTTATATTTATTAAATGGTTTTCGTCCGAGCCCATTATTATTACTTGACTCGCTTAGAAAATTTTCCGGGTGTTATCTAATAACAAGCTTAGCAAGCACCCATTAATATTTAATTGATGATATGATCATGCAATTAAATATTTTCACCATTTTAGAAAATAGGTTTTCTAAATAAGTTGCATATGAGAATGAACAAATTATTAGTATATTTTGTTCAATAATATTATTTGAATTGTTATTTAAATAAGTTGGATAACACCAAATAATAATGAGAGTATACTACTTATACAATTAAATGGTTAATTACATAAACTAGTTATAAGACTAGATAATATATGTATGTGTTAGATTTAAAAGAGGAAACCTATTTTGAAACTTATCCCCCCCCTTTTTAAATGATTGGTTCTTTGGCCTTGATAAGAACATAAATCAAAACTTGTCTAGATTACCTCACTTTCTCTCATAGCTCAATACATGCTAACTAGCAAAAAAAACTCTCATCTCTCTCTCTCTCTCAACGTTACGGTTTTAGCAGCTAAATCTTGAGTGTTTTTGAAGTTTTTTTGGTGATTCTTCCTAACAAGAATGTGCTTTGCAAACTAGCTTGGGGTATACAAGCTTGAGATGTCCTACCTTGGAGCCTTGGCCGATTTTGAGCATCCAACATCTCCCCTTTCTTGGTCGACTTTTCTGCTGAAAGGAGGTAGTTTGGCACCCTTCTATGGTTGTCACATTATGTTGTTATTTGTGTTTGTATAGCTTGCTAATTCACATATTAAAGATCCTTTTGTTTTGGGTTTGTTTACATCTTAAAACATCATCTAAAACTTGAAAATTTCAGCTTATAAAGAAGTTTATAAAGCTATTATTCCGCTGCGTTTTTACAAAGTTTAAAAGGTTAAACTATGTGTTCAAGTTCTAACAAAACCCAATATTTTCAACCCCTAAAATTAAATTAAAATTAATTTCCCTTCATTTTAGTCTCTAAATTTAAACAAAAAATCTCATTTAAAAATTTGCAAGAAGCTTTTCCACTTGAAAAATTATAGGCTCATTTTTAAATTATCAAACACACACATGCTTTGAACTTTCAGCTTCATCCTTTCCATTTAAACATTTTAATTTTGATTTTCTTAGAAACTCTTACTTTTTATTACTCCCCCCAAATTTTTAAGTTTTACAAAACTTAGAAGTTTCCGAAGTTGTCACAAGAAGATCACACTGATCATTGTTAACTTGCCTGCACACATAAAACATACATAAAGTAAAAATTAAAGTAGAATAAAAATTTAATATGTATAATAGAATCAAAGTCTGCAGTGAGATCATATCAATTAAGATCAGCACATTAAAAGAAAATAATTTATGAATATTCATAGACAATGAATACATCCTAATCAAGTGTGTTCTAGGTCAGTGATTTCACAGCAATGGAGACACAAGATCCAAGGCCAGACAATGAGTGTCGGTGACAAAAAATCAGCTCACTTACTTTTTTAATTCTTGGATTCATTAGGGTGAATTAGATATGACATGATGGGACTCACACATAGACTTAGAGAGATCAACTATCATCAAGACATGCAAGAATGCATAAATTCTCAACTTATTACCTGACATATATTCATAACCAGAGTTCATGTTTATAATTTAGCAGAGAATTATCATGGATAAACTATTTGATAAACTCTAACCATCCATTTGAATGGGTTGTGCACATTGGCATCTTTTGCATCAAAGGAGAATATCCAGGTCTGCAGTCACTTACAACAGAGGTTATCTCATCACTTCAGGTCTATGATGACTCATAACAAAGATATGAAATGAAGCTTGTAACAGATCTCATGGTTAGTCATATCACCACCAGGTGTGAGTGTTGTAATTTTACAAGTAATGAATTTGATAAGCTAATACTACTCATTAGTACTAAGATGAACACACATACATGCATAGATGATTTAGTTTAATCACAAGAATTACTTTTTCAGTATAGTAGCATGAGATTGTCTACGCATCATATCTGATCATGTCAGACTTTGTTGCCGAGTGAAATATGCAACTGAACTCACTAATGTACGATCATTTCTCACATGTTACAAAAACAGAATCACTCCTAAAACATGAATTAACTAGAAAGACTCTATTTTTGTTGTTTTTATTCTATATTTTTATCTTTGATTTTGGATTTTCTATTTTTGTATTTGGTTTTTCTTTGAAAAGAAAACAAAATACAGAAATAGAAAATCCAAAATCAAAGATAAAAATATAAAACAAAAACTTATATAAAAGACAAATAAAAGCTCTGATACCATTTGATAGGATCATTTTTGGCTTTAGATGATTTTCTTCTTCTTCTTTGATTCTTTGATTTAGAAGAACTTGGTTTAATCTCAGATTGAACATCTTCAGGTGAAGATTCTTTTTCATTATCTTTCAGTTTCAGATCAACAGAGTTTTAATCTTCTGATGTTCCTTCTTTGAATTTTGCTTTTTCTTTACTTTTGATTAAAACTTCTTCCAATACTGATTTTGTTGCAGCACAAGATTTCTGATTTTTCTATTTAGGCTCATATGATTTGACCTTTATGGGATGACCATTTTTGATCTTTTCATCGTCCTTTTCTTCAAAGATTTTGATATTAGCTTTTTTCTTCATTGTCCGAATTCTTGTTTTTGTTCTGAAAAGCTTTGAGTTTAGCTTTGTTTTTTCAGGAGAATGATCATGCGTGTTAAAGTTTTCTGGTAGAGTGTTGGTTATTGATTCAGGCATTGGTTCATGAGTGAAGCCTAATCCTGCTTTTTGTTTATCTTTTCTTTCACTTACCAGTTTTTCATCAATCATTTTTGAACTTTTAACTTTTGCAAGATCAACTTGAGTAGCAGCATGTGCTATCTTCTCCTATTCTAGAGTTTTAGTCATTTCTTCCAATTGTTTAGAAACAATTTCTAACTCTTTTAATGTTTTGTTCCATGATGTTTGAAGAGAAATGATCTTTTCATCTACTATTTTATGGTCAGATTTTAGTTTATTAGGCATTGACTCTTCTTGTTTAAGTTTCTCACAGATTTTATATGAATAGCTTCGATAGTATTCGACAAGTTCGAAGCATGATTTGGTCAAAATTTTTCTCTTACTTCAGATGGTATTTCAGGATATTTTGGGGATGAAGTTTCAGAGTTTGAGGATGAAGTTTCAACCTTAGGTTGATCTGACTAAGCCATTAAAGCAATGTCATCTCAATCCTCTTTAGGATCAGATTTGTCACTCCAGTCATAATCATCTTCTTCATTCTCATTGCTACCTTCCACTTTTGGATCACAGTCCACTGACCAATCTTCCCCTTGGATTTCTACAATAAGAGATAAACTTGAGGTTAGATCATTAGTAAATTGTTCAGCATATGCACTCCAGCCATATCCATCCTTCACACTGACTACAAGAGATTTCTTTGGTTCATCGGATGATTTTGATTCATCTTTAAGCTTAGGCATTAGAAGACTTTGATATGGCTTTTGGAATGTCTTCTGAGATGATTGAAACCTCTGATTGCTAGAACTGGATTGAGCATTTCCTCCATTATTCCTGGGAGCTTTGCATTCCCTAGAGAAATGTCTATAACTGTTGTAGTTGAAACACCTTGACTTTGACTTGTCAAAACCAACAGTCTTATTAGCACTAGGCTTGTATTTCCTGTTGACATATGAGTGTTTTTGTGTTCTGTAGGCAATCATCACCATCTGCCAGTTCAGATCCATCTCTTCAACATCTTCAGGATCCATTTCAAACAAATCCTGCAAAACAAGATTTAATTGTGTTAGATGACTACCGTGATATGCTTGAAAGTTAACCATGAAAGCAGTAAAAGCAGTTTTAGACTCTTCATCCACTAATAGGATGTTTATCACATATTTAACTTTGCTAGATTTAATAGAGCTAACAGATGGAGTCTCTGTTTGAGGCTTAGAACTTTGAGAAATAGGAGGAGACTGAGGTTGAGGTTGATGTTTGGTTGCCTAAGGAGATGCACTTGTGAATGATGAATCAGTGAAGAACCCTGCTCCAACGAATAGATCTTCCTCTTCTTCAAGTAAACTTTCATTCTTAGCCATGAAAGCATTCTCAACAGTATTTGCAGGAGATGCGACAAATTGATATTGTGACATTGAGGATGTTCTGTCATTATTCCTTGAACTCTCATCAATCCCAATAGATTCAATCTTGGCAATCAACATATCTAGATCCATTGGAAATTTCTCTGTGTTCTTTAACAATGTCACTGTTTGTTTCCATGATGATGGTAAAGCATTAAGAAGTATAATGTTTAGATCTTCAAGATCATCTGTAATGCCAGCTGTTGAAATCTCTGTGGTAAACTGCACATATTTGTTCATCATCTGATTGATGGTCTCACCAGATAGATGTTGAAAAAGCTCTAACTGCCTCTTCAGTTTTTGGTTTTTGAGATTTTGTATCTCTTTACCACCTTCATAGATAGTCTTTAAAGCTTTGTACATTGTGTAACCAGTTTCATATCCATCAAGCCTAGCCAGGACTTCAAGAGGTAGTCCTTTACACATCAAAGTATGTTTTGATGTCATTCTTGTTGGGTTTTGTTACATGTTTATCAAAGCAAGTTTAACCATTTTAACATAAAAAACCCAGCAGATATAAGTGGTTAAAAGGTGTTAAACAATTTGAAAATTATGAACCATTTTAACCCAAAACAAAACCCAAGAACAAAGGATCAAATGTATGTGAAATAGAATGCTACCAAAATGAAAATGGCAACCATAGGGTGTACTTGAAACTACCTTTCAAGAACAAAATGATGTGGTATGGATAAGAAGATGAAGATGATGTTTCTTGAATGTATAGCCTCAAAAATAGAAGTCCTCAAGCTTGTATACCCACAAGCCTTAGCAAACACCTAACTTGTTAGGTAGAAGAACACGAAAAGCTCAAGACCTTCTTCTTGCAAATCCAAAAATTGCCCAGCCAAAACCCAAATTTTCAGCTTGCAAAAACGAATTTTTAGCCAAAGGAAGAGAGGAAAGGAACTTGCTTGTGTATGTGAGAGAGAAAGATAGATGGAAGAGTGCAAGGAAGAGTAATGTCTTGTAAAAACCAAGACAAAATGATTCCACACAACCCCACAAAAGGGGCGGCCGAAACCCATTCAAAATGGGTTCCCCCCAATTTAATTTTTATAAAAATTTACTCTCTCAACCCATAAGTTTATAAAATTAAAACCTCTTTTAATTTTATAACATTAACACACTTTTATTTGTTATTATTTAACTTAGTTAAATAATGAAACAAATAATTTCTCATGAACAAATTATCCATATAATGTTGTTCTATTACAAAAGCAATGTTTTAGAAAACCCATTTTCTAAATTGGTGTCAATATTTATTTGTATGATCCCATCAACAAATAAATATTTATTGGTGTTTGTATAGCTTGTTATTGGATATGACCCAACTTAGATCATAACGTACTAGCCACATCAATCTTGTATGTGTCTTACGCATACTAGATCCAACAATTCTTAACATTCCTCAGATCATCACCTTGTAGACCATCTTCAGGGTAGGGTTCTGGTGAATCTTTGGTATAGACAAAACCCCTGTCAGGTCCATCAGTGGTTTAGGAATATATGGTCCTTTTTCTATAGATTTCCAAAGATCAGTATCAATGGAATTAAGGTGATGATTTAACCCAAGTGACCAATTTTTAAATTCTACTCTGTTTTTAAGTTTAGGAACTCTATTTTCAGAATCTTTTGATTTCACCATTTTTATATTTTGATTTTAAGAAGAAGAAATTTTTTTGTTGATTTTTTAAGTTTTTTGAATTAAAGAAATGAATTAAAAATATTTTTGGATTTTTCAATTTTTTTTAAATTTCTAAGTGTTAAAGTTGATGCGCCTGAACAGTGTTAAAACGCCCCAACAGTTGTGGTACTTTTGGGTTTGACCTTGAAACGTCTAAGGGATTGCCTTAGAAGAATTCTCAAAAACGCCCAACTAGATGCACCTGAACAGTAGTGATGCGTCCAAACAGTTGTCAGACGCCTGGGAGTATAAACACCCAAACTGTTCTAATGCGCCAAATAGTTGAAATGCGCCTAGAATTACTTCATTTCTGAGTATTCCAAAGTGTCCACACAGTTGAAATATGTCTCAACAGTTGTAAAACGCCTGACCCGAAAATGCCATAACAGTTACACAATGCCTGAACAGTTGTCAAGCGCCTAAACACTTAGGCAATTTACAGCAGTTTTTCAACCCTAATGCACCAAATTCAACATGTTCTTATGAACATAACAAACTCAAATCTTCTAAAATTCTTCAAAACTTGATGAATTGATTTGAAATCTTCCAATTCGGTAGATTTTATATCGATTAACAATCCTTTCACTTCAATTTCTTCAATTAAAAACAACAAATCAGTGTTTTACTCGATTTTCAGTTCGAAAATGAAGACAACTTCCGAACCCAAATTCGATCAATTCACTGAAATTGGATGAATTATACTACTAATTATGATTCAATTCATGTTTCTGATGATGAAACACAACTGAAATCAACAATATTTCAATCAAATTGCTTATCAATCACAGATTCAAGTGATTTTTGAGTTTGCAAGTTCGTACAAGCTCAATCACTGAACCAACAGCTCTGATACCATTTGATAGGATCAAATGTATAGATCTATGATGAAATTAGAAGGCAATTCAATCAAATACAAACACAATAATCAAATCAATGCATAAAATCAAGAAAAATTCATAGAAGTTTATTGATAATAGCAAAGACAATTACAAGTGTAAGTAGCAGTTCGTTCAAGTCTCTTCTATTACACTAAACTATCTAAGCTATTTATACTATCAATAAACTATAGGAACACTATTTACATAAACAGTCCCTATACTATGACAAAAACTTATATAAAAGATAAATAAAGACAACATGTTAATCTTTAAGAAGTTCTAACAAGAAGGCACTATCTATCATACTGCAGGGGAGGACTGTTTTCATCACTACAGCCACAATCGACTCTCATCTAAGGCTGGATAATGAAAGACACGAGCTGTCCTTCCCCAAATCTCAATGACTCATTCTAGCAGATGGGCTTTAAAGGGGACTACACAGTCAGAACCTTCAAGAAGGGTAAGGTCTCCTTCTAGTGGAAGTACCTCCTTTATGTTGTTATCCACTTCTTATCTAACAAACATGGAGGATGGGACCAGATTCCTAAGGACTTATCCTATATAGTCCATGGGATGGTTCAAGGGATCAAGTTCAAGTACTCCCAGTTTGTTTATACAAACTTGCTTGCAAACTTGGACTCCTTAGAGTACTATATGTTCCCTAGATATGTTCAATATATTCTTAACTATGAATTGGGCTCACAGTTAAGGGGAACAGGTACTACTCTTAAATTAGGACAGATGAAGCCCGACATCTTCAAAATCATGAGAAAGACCACTGTTCGCTTTTCAGGGGTAGAAACAGCCCTGGTCCTAAAAATATTAGAGCTCATTACTAAAGGTGACAACTTGGCAGCACCAGCTAATTTTGAACCCATACCTTCTACATCTGAACTACCCTCACAGCCACAATAACCATTACATACACTAGTAAATCCCAACGAGCCCATACTTAGTCTACTCAGATTGAGCAGGTCCCCAAACAACCACCCATCCAGGAGGAAGTGTAAACAAGAGCTCCTGCTTCCCTTGAGGAGCAGACCACTCCCTTACTTCTTCGATCAGTGTTAAGGTTCCTCATGCTCATCCTAATAAGCTTATTGCTCAAGCCTTAAGCCATCACTCTTAGTCTCAAAACTCAAATGATCATCCTTTAGGGGGAAGTTACCAACCCTGGCCATTAGACTTAAACAAACCCATCCCTAACCATCAATTCTATGATGATAAGAATATGGGTTTAAGTGAGTACCATGAGTCTCTCTTCTCCTCCCCTGCTCAAGGAGAGATGAGTGCTCCTGAGTCACCCATGTCTCGCCCACATCATCCATCCCTAATTGAGGTGGACTTTCCTGAACATGATGAGGAAGTCCGTATTAAAGAGCCTCTCACTTTTGCAAGTGATTACATCATTAAGACCTCAACCATGACAACCCAGCTTATTAACACTTCTCTTGAAGCTGTCATAGTGTAGGGGAAATCCAGCAGCTAAGAACCCTAAGCTGGTGGTGAGAAAGAAGACTTTGGTCCTATTCTTTCATGCCCCCATGATTCTTTGATAAAGATGAGGGGATTCTGTAACTAAAGGTGCAAAAAGTGTCCAAAACATGCACCTATTTAGTTGCAAGATAAGTCACCTGGAATCTTAGGTGGCTACCTTACAAAGACATGTCATTGATTAGCAACTTGAGATCACCGATCTCAAGAGAAAATTAGCTGGGAGACCTTTGAGGCAAACTCAACCAGGTCCACAAGAACCTATGAATGTGGTGGACCTAACCCTTAGCTCCCCTGTGCAAGACGGTGATGCCAGTGAAAAGTGGGAAAAGTCCTACCTACAATCACAGAACCTCGGAGTTCTGCCTAGAGTATGGACATAGAGGATTCACCACCCTCACTTGAAGTTATCCGTACTCAATAACCTCCTTAGACCTACATTGATGTGGATGCCATAATTCAAAGCCTATTTGAGTAGGGCATACCAAGGGCTATGTCTACCCCATCGTACCCTGCTAAAAATCCAATAGTAGAATGGAGGTATGATACTGAGAGAAGAGCCTTGGTACTCTCTAGATCTTAGGGGCAACAAGAAATCTTTAATTTTCAAACCCTGAGATACTATGAGGGTTTTTTCTAGTTGATCTGCAACTTGCCAACCCAAGTCAAATCAGGCAAGCTGAGAGAATTCAAGATAGGGTGCTTAAAGAGTTCAAGAAAAGATCCAAATGATATAGATAGAGGCTAGGAGGCAAGACTATTTGTCAAATTGATACTGAGGCAGACCCTAAGATTAGCTTTGAAGGGGAAACCTTAGTTGAAGGCCCAATAATTGAACCTGTGAACCTTGAGACAGGAACTACTTTAGCACCAAGTACCCTTAGTGAGGCACCAGTTAGTGAAGGTGTCTCACAGCCTCTCTCTAGCCAAAGCTCAAGTACTACACCAAGCAATGAAGGTAATATATTTTTACACCCTGAGCCACACAGGCCAGTGATTGACAAAGGGAAGAGCAAGATGACCTCTGAGGAGATTGAGAAGAGAAAAGATAAAGGAAGAGGAAAGCAAGGGGAGAGAGTTCAAGTGAGGACCCTAGCTTTATGGATGTTGTAATCAGGGCTGCACCAAGTCTAAACACTCAGGAAGATGAGTTGAGGGCAGCCACATTGAACTACTTAGGGTCTAGGAACTACAATATAGATGAAATCGTCTCTCTTCCCTTGGAAGAATTAAATGAACCGGTTAATATTAAGGTATTAAAGGAAGGAAAGAAAGCTAAGGCTGGAGAATTGCTCCTTAAAATCAAAGAAGAAAGAAGAAGAAAAAGATTATACAAAGCTCCTACCCTCTCCCTAGTTTAAGAAAGCCCTAAGGCAGAGGCTGTGGCTACTAAACAAGAAACACATGTAGGTAGGGAACAAGATAGGCAAAACATGATAACCTACCTGAGGGCCACATGCCTCTATCAGGTAGTAGACCTACTTCCCTTATCCTATGAGTATATAGAGTTTGAATACCTCAAGCACCTTAAGTAAGAAGTGTTGTAAGAACAAAAAGCTGCTAAGAGAAACATGAGGTAAGAGGATTCAAAGTCAAGAGACACCATCCTAGCGAATCAGCAGAAGTTTGCTGACAACCAGAAGATGGTGAGCTTCTTCAAGCTTTATAGGTTTTCCTGAAGGATACTTGCTCCAGTGTATCTATCCACCATGGATGAGCACATTAGAGTGATCAAGCAGAAGATCAAGAAGGGTGAGCTATTTGACTTGCATTCTTCACAAAGTCAGGCTACACATAAAGTTGAGGTCAAGGTTGAACCACAAGAGACAACTCAACCAGGACCTAGTGCTATATCTCAGCAAGCTTCATCTTCTGATCCACAGTAGGGTCATGATCCTTCTTCATCTTAACTTGTGAAGGAAAAGGACACAACTGAGAAGGACAAACAAGAACCATCTAGTACTCAAGGTCAGCCTTCTTAGTTAAAGTATAGAAAGAGGAAGAGGATGGCCATTATAAGGGACAAGAAGAAGAAGAAAAAGAAGTCTAAGGCATTCAACTCTGCACCTGAGGATGAGTCAAAACATCCTAAGGGTGATCAAGAAGAGGTTGCTCTACCAACTCTAATCATTCTAGAGCCTCTTGCTGCTGAGAGACCCATCCTATCTTGGGCATTTGCTACTAACCCAGACAGATGATATGTCACTAGAGATCAAGGTTGTCAAGATGTGTACTTCTGGAAAAACATACTTGACCTTTTTCTGCATGATCTCTATGACATAAGAAAGTACTTTGAAAGTCTGAGGAATCCTAATCAAATGATAATGAAGGGAATGGTTTTGATTATGATGAGGACTGTCAACAGATGAAGATCAAGATTCAAAGTTCTCCTTTAGTTTTGGTATCATCAGCCTATAGGGAGTTTGTAAGGACTACACTTAGAGGCTGATGTAACCAAAGTGCTCTCAGCATGCACATGTATATAACTCAAGAAATCTACTTTAGTATCAAATCTCTCGAACTCCAAAAGACCAAATCTTTCAAAGCCAAAGATGAAGTCTTTCGAAGCTTCAAGACAAAGTCTTTCAAAGCCAAGAGATTTATTTCTTTTGAAGACAGATAATCCATGCTTTCTCTTACTCAGTTGTGACAAAAGCTGAACCACTATTTGGTTCCTTCTTTAAAGACTTACCCACTTACATAAGTTGGTGAAAAGTCCATGTCACACCCTCAATTTCCACAAACGGGGTTTTACCGTTAGGCGTGTGACATACCAGGATCTCAGACACAGTCATATCGAACGACAGTATATGAATTTAAAATAAACATTTGACTTCATTCAACAGAACATAAACAAAGTTTACAATAGTGCGGAAG
>BJCO01735493.1:0-12175 GCA_018326465.1 Flaveria floridana
ATATGTTTTATAAAATAAATATTATAGGAATAAGATAACAATTCTATTAGTTGAATAATATCTCATCCTCAACCATAATAAACCTAATAGAGTAAGTTTCTACCTTATTATTATACATTGGCTGTCTTCATATACGAATCATGGCGTGATATGTCAAGATCTCTTAATAAAGTTACTTTTGATACTGATAATAACATGTTGAGCAAGGTAATTTGATAGTTATTTCGTATATTTTTGAAAGATTTTTAATAGTGGAATAACAGTAAACAGAAAATATTTGTTGTATATATATATAATAAATAATGGTATTATGTTATATAATGCAGACAAATATTATACGATACTGTTAAAATATAGAAGATTTTCAAATTTTGAAACTATTAACCCAAAATACTCGGATTGATTATTACCATTAGAATTTAAAATTTATGAGCTACTTATGCTCCATTTGAATATTCAAATTGTTAGTTTTAAATTTCAAATTTTAACTAATTAAGTTAGTTATTTTTAGATAAAATATTGGATTGAATTTGATATTGAATTTGAATTTTAAGGTTTTTAAATTTCCGTTTTAATATTAATTTTTAAAATCTAATATTGGAAGTTGTTTAATTAGAAATTAAATGATATTTAAGCATTTTTTTAGAAGCATATTGTTAATAAAATATCACGTGGCAATTGTATGATTTGAAGATGCCATGTGACAGTGTATTTGCTAAAATCTTGTCACGTGGCCAAACCTTTTTTCATTTATTATATATAGAGATAAATGGTAAAAACTTACACACGTGTAAGTAATAAACTTATAAATTTAAGTTTTTATACTATATGGATACATATAAATTTACACATAAATTCACATAAGAACATTGCATTTTGATAATATTGCTGATATTCTATTGATTTTGATTTATTTTTCGTGAGTTATTATAATATTTAATTTTACTCATTTGATCTTTCCTTTTATAATATAATATATGTATCTATATGTGTAATATATGTATGTATATGTGTGTAAGTGTACAAAGTAATATAATTACGCGTATTTCTTTTTTATAACTGGGTGGACGAGTAGTGTGGTAATTGCATGTTTGTCGTGTTTGTATTTGTAACAAATTGTATGTTTGTTTGGTGATGGCTTAACCTTAGTTTATAAAACTATACAATATGCTGGAAAATGATTATATCAAAATTGTGTGAAATTTTGTTTTAGGTTACGTGATTATACTATATGCCAGAAAAATAATACATCTACTTCGTGTAATATCGTCGTTCTATATGTTATGTTATTGGTTAATATAGCGTAATTTTGACTTGATTTTAATGTACATTAGATATAAGTATACTTGATTACATACTTTTTAAGTTACAACAAGTTATAATTTTGTTCATATATTAATAACATATAGCAATTTGATTACATACTAAAGATAAAAAACTGTTTGTAGTCAATAGCTTGTCACCATTAATCGCATTATCTTCACAATCACCATCACCATGAGGAAATGAAACCATCACCATCATCATTATTATCGCTATCAACATTTGATGACCATAGCCACCCATTATGCAAATATGACACTCAAATGAAGAATCATCCCATGTTCATCTTCACCTTCATCACCAACATCATCATCTCAAGCATTAGAAAAATAACTATTAATCTTCGATCTTCACTATCCCCATATCCTCCATTACAATTTATAAATATTTAGAGAAATAAAAAGAACTCAGAAAAACTAACAACATGTATAACTCAAAACAAACTTTCAATAACAACTACTTTGAAAAAATAAAGCAGAAAACGACTAACTAGAATTCGTCGTTGTGATCATCATTTAAGGAACAACTTATTAAAATGATTAAAAAACAAATAGAAGATGTTAGTTGTGTTCATCTTGGTTTCAACAATCTCAATAATGTCAAACTCAGAGTGGCTATGAGCAAACTCGATATAATTACTAAGCTGTTCATGCAATTGTTTCAAAGTGCAATTCGAGAAGTTTCTGTTTTATTTATGATTAATGTACGAGCTAGCAAAGGATTGTAATTAACCAGCCTGTTGAACTTGTAAAATCTATTAGTGCACTTAACTATTATGGATTTATAATCTTGTTAACAATTCCTAATCTACTCTTAAACCACCAAACCTGCCTACTTTGGATTTTAACTCTCAATTATTGCGTAATCTTGTAAACAATAAACATAGTTTTATTATTTTATATGATTTCTCTCTAGCTAAGATGAGTAATTTTGTCTTATTTTAGAAAATGTGATTTTATCTATGATAAACATAGTTATATTATTTCTATAGTATAGCGTAATTATGTTGCGGACGTTATGTGATTTTATGTTTGCTTATTATTTATTTATTATATATATTCTTTTTGTAAATGTTATATGTTGCGTGATTGTAAGTTTTTGTTGTTAAAAAAATAACTAGGTTTACGTGTCGTGCGTTGCCACGCCTATGCGAGTTTTAATGTAACTTTAAACCAAAATAAAATCAAAATCACAATGAAGGTTCAAAATCACAAAATCAGCAAAATACACAAAGTAAAACACACCAAAACCTTAAATGCATAACACACCAGAACATGCAGAACCCAAAAACTAAATCAAAGCCCAACACCACACAAAACAGACGAAATCCAAAGCCGTAAGAAGGTGACACAGTCCAAAATAGAAAACCGACGAAAATCAAAACCTTGAAAAGAGCAAACAAAAGGAAAACGCAAACCTTAATAGCGAGAATCATCAGGGTATCAATAACGAAAGAAAGAAAGCAGAAACTCGGAGAAAGACAACACCAATGAACCCTATAAACGAACATAATAAAAAAACTACCAACTCGAAAAGAGCAAACAAAAAGAAAACTCAAACTTTAATAGCGAGAAACGTTAAGTTATCGATAACGAAAGAAAGAAAGCAGAAACCCAGAGAAAGACAACGCCAACGAACCTTATAAGCAAACAAAATCAAAACACATTAAAGACACGTGTTCAAACACTAAAAACCCACAAAAAAAACCTCATCCCCAAACCTCAAACCCGCACCTAAAACAAACTGTAAGGCCTTGATCCTAGGAAACCTCACAGTTGGTCATTCACAACAAGAATATAGATTTAAAACATTCATTTAAATAAACATTGCAGCGGAAAAGTATATTAACTTTCAATCCATTACGACATAATTAAAATAAAACATTAACATTGTCTTTAAAACATCAAATAGTCTTTAAAAGTCTTCTTAATAATCTTTTTAATCAGGGATACCAGCCTTCAGATGCCAAGTAGCTTCTAGAGGGCACAATATTTGAAAGTAATCATCACATGTCAACTAATATGCATACAAAAGTCAGCTTCACTGAGTGAATTCTAGGTTTACTTTGTTAAATAACTTTTTAGTAAGATATATTAGCTTTATTATTTGAAAGTAATCATCACCTAACAGAATATCAGTATACACAGATTATTACTTTATCAATGCTTTGTTATTAAGACTTTCGCTTAATTATTAACTATTACACTTCTTTACCCGTCAATTTTCAGTTACTATCGGTGCCTATGATAAACACGGGACTTTACCGATATGCCAATCCAGGCGTTACTGTCTTACCCAAACAGGTCATTATTGTCATGCCAATTCAGGCCTTATTGACCTGCCTATTCGAGCCTTTACTTTTCTGATATGCCAATCCTGGCCTTACTGTTATGAGTGTACAACAAATGCAACCCTCCTCTTCGTTTGTTTGCAAGATTTAACTTTACAAAGGTACATACTATGGGCTCAATAACATTTCTTTAAGAAATAAACTCTTAGTCTATACATTCCCATTACATCTTTAGTTATACATATACTTATACATACTCTTATTATTCAACTAAAACAAATTAATCAATTATTATTCAATTAAAACTAAAAGAAAAATATGAAACGACTAGTGAGTCTGGGCGTATTAATTTAAAAGCTTTGATTAACGCTAATTCATTTTGTTCGATTGAGGTCTCTTGTGGGATGTTAATTGATCTTCACGTTTTGTTCAAATGTGTATCGTTGTTCGATTGATCTGCTGAAATGGCAAAAAAAGTTTTTGAATTGAAATGATAAATTTATCAAAACGACAGAAATGAAAGTGACATTTTACTCTAAAGTTTAACAACTTTAGTTATTGTGTATATATTTTAGAGTAAAATGTCATTTTCGTCCCTTACGTTTTGTTCAGTTTTCCATTTAAATCCAAAATTATTATTTTTTTGTCATTTCAATCATTGTAATTTATCAAATATTGTTATTTTCATCCACTCCACTAACTTCGTTAAGATCTCCGTTAAATATGAAGGTATTTTAGTCTTTTTCAACACCCTAATTATTCAATTTAAATAAATTAATCAATTAATATTCAATTAAAACAAAAAAAATATATGAAGCGACTAGTGAGGCTGGGTGCTTCGATTTAAAAGTTTCAATTAACTCTAACTTATGTTGTTCAATTGAGTTCTGCTGTGGATTTCAATTGATATTCATATTTTGTTCGAACGTGTACCATTGTTCGATTGAGATCTACTGTTGTCATATTTTGTTTGATTAAGTTCTGTTGTTGTCACGTTCGAACAAACGTGACAATACAAACGTGACAACAACACATCTCAATCAAATAAAGCGTGACAACAGCACAACGGACATCAATCGAATAAAGGTACACATTAGAACAAAATGTGAACATTAGTTGAAATCTCACAGCAGACCTCAATCGAACAACATGAGTTACAGTTAATTGAAGTTTTTAAATCGAAGCGACCGGTCTCACTAGTCACTTCATATTTTTTAGTTTTAATTGAATATTAATTGATTAATTTATTTTAATTGGATAATTAGGGTGTTAAAAAAAATTAAAATACTCTTATATTTAACGAATATCTTAACAGTATTAGTGGAGTGAATGAAAATGACAATATTTGAAAATTACAGTGACTGAAATGACAAAAAGATAAATTTTTGAATTGAAATGACAAATTGAATAAAACTTCAGGGATAAAAATAGTATTTTACTCTATATTTTATTCTCATTTTCACCCCTTTATCATATATGAGTTATGCATTAAACCCGTTTCATTCTCTAATAATTTTGGTCTTTCTGTAATATTTTCCATTCGTTTTAATTAATAAAAAGAAATGTGCGGTTGTCTTTATCTTTTTATCAATGCTCTGATATATTTTTTTTCAAAACGAAGTTGAATTCACAATCGAGTGTTTTTTTGTATCGTTGGTTATAGTTAGTATAGAACTGTTGCGGTACTGCGACAAATCAAACCAATTATGAGTAAATGTAATTGTTGTCGTCACTGTATCAGCTCCTTAAGAGCAAATATCAAAGGTTGTTTAATTACTTGAAACACTCTATATTTGTGTTGCTTTTAAAATCATAAGTTACATGCAAATAAATTATTGACGTTGACTTTAAATGACTTTTAAAATGATAAATGTATCATGTTCACCTGTTCAAGTTGTCTAAAATTTAAAAAGCCATCTACAAACACTATACATGTATTGCTCGAAAGGTAAGAAATGATGCTTGAGTTTTGTTTAAAAAAAGGCATGAAAGGTCACATTTGATCAAAATGTTTTGTTTAAAACTATTTGTTAGTCAAAAGTGAAAGTAATTGTCGTAGTTCAGAAGTAACTAGGATACATCAAGGCTCATGTATCTATCAAATAAGACAAAGGTTTAAAGGGGTTTAATAAAGCTTTTGTATATACGAGCCTCGTATGCTCAAAGTGAATTTCGGACTAAGATATCATCATGCAAAAAGTGAGGGGACAAATAGCTTTTAAACCTTAGAAAAGTGTTCACACATATTCTCCCTTTGTATTTAGTATAATTGAATTTGATTTCGCAAACTCGACATAGGTTTTAATTATAGAAAAATTACCAATTTAAACAAATGACCAAATCAGATTAATAAAATAACTTTTGACTTTTTGTTTTTAACAAAATGGACCTGTCACCTTTGACCTCCCCTATGGCAAGGAATTTACATAAGGAAAAATTATCAAATTAACCAATTGATCATAATCATTTATCAAATTAACCAGTCAAATGTGAAAATTAAAAAAAAAAAACAATTGGGAGTCGCCACGTGGCATCCCTCGCTGAGTCAGCGAGGGAATAGGGGAAACCCTCGCCTCGTTTACTGTGCCCAGCAAGGGATACACGTAATCCCTCGCTCACCTGTCATCCTCGCTGACGTGGCACATGTTCCTCGCTGAGTCAGCGAGGGATTATGTGTATTCCTCGCCCATAATTACCAAAATACCCCTCCTCGCCCAATTTTTTTATTTTTTTATTTTTTAATTGTTTTTTAAATTCTTAAAATTAAAATTAAAAGATAGTGGTCGAATTTACCGAGGTAAAGAAATTATGAATGATATTAAACAGAGATATTGGACACGTGGGCGAGATATTGGACACGTGGGCGAGGAAATTTGGGTGACGTGGGCGAGGGTTCATGCCTTTTCCTCGCCTGTGGGCGAGGGTCAAAGTCAATGTTTCATTTTCATATTTTTTTTGGTCAATGGTCATTTTGGTAAATAGAGTTAGTCAATTGGTTATTTTGGTGATTTTCCCTTTACATAAAATCTTGCCAACGTGGCAAAATAATGCCTCGCTTACGTGTTTATTATAACGCATACTTGTCTCAAAAATTTGAAAAAAATTTGGCGAGTGAAACTATGATTTTCTCCCTCCTAGATCAACTGATTTAGAAGAAGTCACCCTATGACTTTCCCAGGTGGAGGTCATGGATTGGAGTCTTACTACGTGCAATATGCTCAAAGTGAGCCAAGTGTTTTACCACAGTGGGCCTTTGGGTGGTGGGTTTCCCTTGAAATGGTGGGCGAGCCGAGTCACCAGCGATGTCTGTGTTTGTGGGCGTGGGTGACATTTCACCAATGGATTTACCCGGATGACTGGACTTAAAAATTATTCGTTGGCCGTTCAACAAAAAGACGGTGCAGGCGAGGAAAACAAGTCCCTAGGCGAGAGATTGTGACCTACATCTTACTTGACACCATGCACGAGGTTCTAGAAGTGATGAAACGCTAAATGAGGTGAGAAAACACTAAACAAGGCGAGGATTGAGTTATTGTCTTTTAAATAATCATTTATTTTTGTTATAAAATAACTACTATCTTTTTAAACAGTAAATTTTAAAGAATATATAACAAATGTAATAACTATGTAAAATTATAATAGTTATTTATAAATTCTGAAATTATATAATATTATGTAAAAGTATAATAGTTATTAATTTATAAATTATGCAATTATATAATATTACGTAAAAGTTTAATAGTTATTTATAAATTACGAAATTATATAATAATATTAATAATATCATAGTTTTTTTTTAATAAATGGTGATTGCTAGCTTTTAAAACTGTAAATTTTTGCATATTATTACATGACATCTTTGTAATGAAATAAAAAGTGAATGAACCAAATTAGTATTTTACAAAATAATACGCTACATTGTACGCATAGTATAGAACTATTAAAATATATTGTATTTCAAACACTAAGCATATCATGAAAAAAAAACTAAAACATTGGTCGCCTGTTGAATCAACACTAGATTCTTCGTTAACGAACAATGTAAAACTTTCATTTTGAGCGGATAAATCATTATGATAAGATATATCAATAAAATAAGTATAAATAGACATTTTATAAGATAATCATATAAAACTTTCACTTGTAAGTTTTTTGAAATAATGTACATTAATTTATCATAAGTAATATTATTCGATAAACTAAAAACATGTATTAGACATTTACATTTCAAATGTAGGTACTCTTCCACACTATTAACAAACTGTCATTTAAATTATATAGGTGTGGAAAATTTATTATAAGTTCACTCACCTACTACTTAAATGGAATAGTTGTAAAAAAACAATTAAAAATATACAAAAAACTTATGACTTGATATATTTCTTGTAAATAGCTTTTAAAAAATTTATATTATAAATAAAATGAACCTTTTGAGCGAACAGGGGTATTTTTGTGATTCTAGATGAGAAAAACTCATGTTTCCTCGCCTATTCAATGAGGAAATGGTCACGTCAGCTAGAAAAACCTTAAAAATTGGCCACATCAGCAAATGAAATATGTGTTTTTCTCACCACGTCAACGAGGATTATGTGTTTTCCTCATCCGCTAGGGGAGGAATGAACACGTGTCATGTTTTCATTGGTTTAATTTTTAGTAAATTTTCCTTTTCAGTGTTTATATTAGTAATTTGATTTGATCAAAAATCCGTAATCTTCCATTTAGTTATTAGGGTGGAATGAGTTCATCTTTTCTCCGATGCAATCTTTCAACTCTCTTCTTTAAATATGCGTTGCACTGTCAAATCCTCAACCAACCCTAAACAACCCTAAAATGCTGAAAATGCATCTTTCACTCCTCTTTAAACTTTCTTTTTGATCATTTAACTTTATATTTAAAACAAATATTTTATCAAATTAAAACTACAATATAACAGAATAAAAAAAATTACAACTACCAAATAAAAAAACAAAAAGACATTATCTTGTTTTACTTTGTTAAAATTCAAGAAAATAAAATAACCAAGTAAAAAAAGAAAGAATTTTCAATGTCAATGTTCGGTGATTTCTCGTATTACAAGCCAACACCATGTTCGACAATATTGTAAGGCTTTCTTTTCAGACAACCTCACAATTTGATTTAAAAATCAGAAACACACGTGTTTAAACCAAACATACATTCAATATAAGCAATGAAATCTAAAACATTGTCTACCTTAAGATACATTATTTCAAATTTTTTAATATTTATCGACTATGATAGAATGTCAAACTATAATAGAATGTTAGTCTTTATCATATATAGATTTTAATTAAGTAATAAATAATTGTATTTTTTAACAACGTAATATGTAGAATATAATACTTATTTATCTTACTATTTTAATATAAGAGTAACTAAGATATATACATGGCAGAATCATATTCTTTTTCATCAAAATTATCTCGTTTCTCTCTGACATTAAATGATTATTTTAAATATAAATAATATTTAATTCTTTTTTAGATTAAAAATAGTTTTATAAAAATTTAAAAAGAGATATTTTTATTAATGTTATTTCTAAAGAAAAAAATGTATAAAATACGAATTTTATTTAAAACATCAAATTCTTATAAAAATTAAAAAAATTAAAATTGGTGTTTTACAAAAGTAAAATTTTTATACCTTGAAAATAATTAAAATTGGAAGTTATAATAAATAAATTTTTAAAAATGATATTTCATTAAAATCGTTTATTTTTAAACAAAAGGTTTAATTTGTTTTTGAAAAAAATAGGTTTAAAAAGTTGATACTTTTGGTTCAATTATATCTTATTTTAGAATATCATTTTATAATTAATAAACTTTTTTTATTTAATATTTTATTTATTCAATTCGCGTAATAGTCGAGTTTACTAAATCTAATTTATTTATAAATAAATATAGTGTTTAGTTTCACGTAATTTAATACTTATCTTTTGCAGATGATCAGAGACGTTTCAAAAGTGTTTTTCAGCAAAGATATAGAAGAGCTTTGTATTAAAGATTTAAAGTACACAATAACTTTTAGTTAAAAAATTATTATTATTATACTTTTATTGAGAAACATAAATTTCAATAATAATTTTAAAATACATTGGATGGTGTAGAATCACCAAGTTCCACTTGTTTTCTACTTTTCTCATTTAAAGGTTATAATCGATCAAAGTTTCAACTTCTAATTTTTTGAAAATAGATAAAGTACGTTCCAAAGACTAATCTCCAGTCAAATTAACTTGGTTAAATTGCTTATAAGACTGGTTAAATGATAAATTTATATTAAGAAATTTTAGTTGTTTTTAAATAGAGATGGCAATGGGTCGTGGGCCAAGAATTTGTAATCCTATGCTCAGAAACAGTTCTAAAATTTTGTCCAATCGGGCATACCTGCGGGCTGCGGGTAGTCTCACGTTACAGGCATTCCTGTGGGCATAAACCAATACCTCTAGATATTTGATACAATTATGCTTTTATATGTTTAAGTACATCATTTAAATAACCAAAAATTCTTATAACAAAACTACAGTAACATTTTTATTTGGTAAAATTTAACATCAAAAATAGTTACAGTAAGGTCACATCCAAATTTAAAATAGTTCATCCAAAATACTAGTATCTTCAAGTACTTCTAAAATTTCATATCATAAAGATTTAATATCCAAAATACATATCTAATAATGCAAAAAGGTCAGTATATTTTGCTTTCATATTAAAATATTAATAACTTAGAGTCTATGTTCGAGTAAACGACTACGTGATTTCGGGTAATCTTGTTGGGTATTACCTAATCTTACGGGTTTCGGGTACACCCACTGGGCTATGGTTCTTTTGCCATCCCTACTTTTAAGAGAACATTCTTGTTCGGTGTTCTTTTGCCTCTGATTTAGTGGGTGTTTGGTATTGGTTTTTAAAACTCATTCTGACTTTTTGAAGGGGTAAAAAGATAAAAATGTCCCTTCAAAAGTCACCAGAAGCTAAAATTTTTAACTTCCGGTGACTTTTGTAGGGGTATTTTTATCTTTTTACCCCTCCAAAAAGTCAGAAAGAGTTTTAAAAAAACAAGAGTAAATTACCATTTGCATACCTGAGGTTTGGTGATTTTAACCATTTGCATCCCTACAGTTTAAAAATCCTAATATACACCCTAACGTTTCATTTTTGTTCCCATTTGAATCCAAAACACTAACACCGTTAAATTATTATGTTAACTCTTTTGTTAAAAGACTAAATTACCCCGTTGTTCTCTACACTGACACACTTTCTTGTTCAATTTGTTCTCTATACTGACACACTACACTGACACTGACACACTTACCATTTGAAGCTTTCAAGGCTGGAAATCAAACCACCATCACCCAAACAACATACTTATTATGCTTCGATTTGAGCTGTTCAATTTGTTCTTGATTCTAATAAACCAACACCCCTTTTAACTGTTAATGACAAACAACTTGTGAGATTCAACACCCCTTTAGAAGAAAAATGGCGATTCAAATTTCGATGCGGAGGCTAGCGATGTATCCGCCGGAGCGAAGAGCGAAAAATCGACAGAATCGGCGTCCGACGGGATGAGCGGAGGGAAGAAGGTCGGTGTGGCGTTTGGACTGATCGCCTCCGCGTGTGTCGTCGGAGTCGGAGGCGTTTTGTACCGGAAACGGCAGCGGAATCTCCGGCTAGCACGGTACAGTCAGGCGGCACGATTGGAGTTTTAACAGGTATGTATTATAACCAATGTTCTTAGTTTCCCACTACATCGCCTCCACCCTCTTATGCATTCATCAATCGATTCACTCAATTCGATTCATCTTCATCATACTACCAATGGGTAGCTGTTTTTCAACCACCAAGATCAGTGGCTCCAACAGCCGGACGAAACCAACGTCGATGGAGGTGGGCCTGACCCCAATTCGCGTAAAACCGAAGAGGGTCGTAAGAATCAGCAATCGAATGATCATAAAAGCAAGATGAAAAAGAGGGTTGCTTCGAGACGTCAGAATGGAGTCGTGTCTTATGGTAAAAGGACCGATTTTGGGTACCTTAAGGATTTTGATCAGAGGTATTCGATTAGGAAGTTGTTGGGTCATGGTCAATTTTGAGCAGAGGGTTGCTTCTAGACTTTCTATCAAAAATTATGTTTACCACAACAGTTTCTTACTTGTATTTGTTATATGCGTCGTTACTCGCATCAAAGTTACTTTACCAGATAATTGCTCCGGTAGTTAAGATCTGATCGGAGTAATGAACTAATGCTTGCAGGCACATCCATGGTTAACGGAATCCGATCGTGAGAGAATTTCCGGCGTAATGCACATCCATGGTTAACGGAATATTCCGCAGGAGGAATTACGATTCGGGATTTGAATCACGATGTGAAGATGATTGGGGAAGATGATTGAAATGAGGTGAAGAGGGGTTGAAGAAGATGATGATTTGGGGATTTCCGGGGCTTGTTCAAGTCGAGGGTAATTTTGTCATTTTATAAAAAGTTAACTGAATTATTTAACGGTGTTAGTGTTTTGGATTCAAATGGGAACAAAAATGAAACGTT
>BJCO01735570.1:0-16069 GCA_018326465.1 Flaveria floridana
ATGTAATTGAATGGGTATGAATGAAATACAATGTGTGGTTGATGCTTATAATGTTTAATATTTCATTGTTTATTGTGTGATAACGCATATTGAACTAACTATATAGGTTTGTGGTTGTTTGCATAATTCTTAGTCAAATATGGTTGAGAAACATGTTTAAACTTGATCGAGTGAAGTTCTCATACGAATGGGCCTTGCGAATGGACCATACGCATGAATACTTCATGCTAATGAACCATTCGCATGACTGAACCAGAAGACTGGATCAGTCGAACGATTGTGATATGAGATTAACTCAGTCGCACAACTGGACCTTCAGTCGTGCGGATGGATCAACCGCATGCTTCAGTCACACGACTGAACCATGCTAATGGTTCAGTCGTACGAATGGAAAACCCTAACCTATAAATACCACCTAATTCGTGAAAAAACGTGAGAATTCGAATACCTACGCAATAATCGTACCCTAGTCGACCAGAGGCTCAAGAAAACCTGTTTC
Source organism: Flaveria floridana (assembly GCA_018326465.1). Lineage (NCBI taxonomy): Eukaryota > Viridiplantae > Streptophyta > Magnoliopsida > Asterales > Asteraceae > Flaveria > Flaveria floridana. The sequence goes on from BJCO01735570.1 coordinate 500, forward strand.
AACTTCATAGTTCGTTTCTGATCAATTCTTGTTCGTTCTTAACATTTGTTTCATCGTAAGGATTGATCAGATTGTCGTTCTCACTGATTGGATCACCAATCAAATAGGATTCCGCACTATTTGAGTTGGTATACGCGCAGAATCAGTTAGTACTCCGTATGTACATGGTCCTAACAAGACAAAAATGGATAATCTGGGCTTAAGTCATCTGTATCGTCAGAATCTGAATAATCGTTGAAAGAACCGAGATCTCCTTGAGGTTTCTTCTTACCTGTAGAATCAAGCAAGTTAGATTGATTAAACAAGTTAGATTGAAAAGAGTTTAACAATGAATTTAAATCAAATAACCACGCTGGACCATTTGAAACTGATGGAAATGAATTTTCCAGGAATTTAACGTTGAATGTTTCAAGTATAACATTTGTCCTAGAGTTATAAACGCGATAGGCTTTTGAAACAGATGAATATCTAACGAAAAATCCACTATCAGATTTTGTATCAAATTTTCGTAGATGATCACTTGAGTTTAAAATCATAATTGGACAACCAAAAGATTTAAGAAAATCTATATTTGGTTTCCTGCCAAACATCAACTCATAAGGAGTTTTCAATTTGTCTTTCATAATTAAAGTACGATTCTAAATTAAACACGCAGTTATATTGCTTCATCCCAGAAAGTGACAGGAATTTTAGCATCTGCTAACATGGATCATGCCGCCTCAATCAAAGTTTTGTTCTTCCTTTCAGCAACTTCATTTTGTTATAGAGTTCTAGGAGCACTGAATTGATGAGCAATTCCTTTTTCTACATAAAGTATGTTAATATTAGCATTTTTAAATTCCGTACCATTATCACTTCTTATTATTTTCACTTTTTGATCTAATTGATTTTCAACTTTTATGATGAATTCTTTTAATAATTTAGTTTTTTTTAGATTTAGCATTTAAAAAGAAAACCCATGAAAATCTTGTAAAGTCATCAATAATAACTAAACAGTAAGATTTTCTTCCAATACTCTTGACGTTGGTTGGTCCAAAAAGGTCCATATGCAACATCTGAAGGTGTTTGGAATTTGAGTTTATCTGCTTAGACTTATAAGATTATCTGTGTTGTTTCCCCTTTAAACATGCTGAGCAGTGATCAGTAGTGGCAAACTTCTTTGATGGAAGACCGATAACATGATTCCTGCTACCAGCTTGTTCATATTCTTGAAGTTAGAATGCCTAAGACGTCTATGCCAAAGCAGACTTTCGTTATTTGAAGCTTTAGCAATGAGGCAAGTTGTTTTTGTAGATGGATCAAATTGAGACATATCTAGTTTGTATACATCTCAATCCCTAACAGCTTTAACAATCACCCAGTCTTCGCTAATCTAAAAACCTGTCTTTAAAACATAGCAAAAAGAATCATCAAAAATAATAGAATATGATTTATCACAAATTTAGGAAACGCTTAACAAATTAAAATTCAACTGTGAGCAGCAATTGACTTTATCAAAGCTTATTATCTCATTGGATACTGTCCCCTTGCCTGTGATTTTTCTCCTGCATCACCACTAAAGGCGACACGTGTACCATCTTTTAACTTAAAATCTTGAAGCAAGGCATGTTTGCTCGTCATGTGCTGGCTACACCCGCTATCCACATATCATGTGTTGATAGGCCTTCTTGGGCGTACCTATAAAACAAAGAAATTAAGTTGAGTTATCTACCCAAGCCGAGATGGTCTTGGGTTTTCCAAACTTATCAACAATGGTAAATTGCTTACAATGAAGTTTGTTCATATCAAGTTTATTTTTAATGGATTTACCAATTCTGTTATGCCAAATTTTTTATCATTATTAAGAAAGTTCATATTGTTTGAATGACTAATTTTGAAAAATGTTTGTTTCTAACATTTTTATCATTCATTCTCACAGACCTTGGAAGAATTGATCTTGAATGTATTGTATTGGTCTCACAGAATCATTTCTTTTGAAAGATCTCAAACATAAGGAAGGTTGTTTAGTTAATCTTTGAAACCCAACAGTTTGATTTCTTCAAAACTAAGGATTAAAATAATCTTTGCTCAATTGTGTATTGGCAAATCCTATCCTTGGTGAACTCTTCCTAAAGTAACAATTTTCTGTGTTGTGAGTTCTTTCATCACAAAAGGTACAGTATTTATTAAAATAACAATCTATTGTTAAGTGATTTCTCATATCATATATGTGACAGTACTTGTTGAAAAAGCAATTAGCAGTATTATGATTATACATATCATAGATTTCACAGTACCTTTATGGTGTTTTAAACAACTGTTTAATAACTTTTAATGTCGACGCAACGTTTAACACTTGTTTAGATTGAGGCATCAAAAAGTTAACCTGTTGTTTTTTATTTGATAAATTTTGTTTTTGATTTGACAATTTGTTCTTTAGCATATTAATTTTTGACTTTTGTACATGAACTTCATTCTTTGATTCCTTACGCACAAATCATTTAACGACAACCGAAGACTTCGAATCTGAACCTATTTTCAAATCAGAGTTTGATTTCTTAGGAGTTTGTTTAGCTTCTTGAATTGAGTTCATGTTCAACATACCAGCAGACACAAATTTAATTGGTTTAAAGTTTGTTGCTTGATTTGTTGTTTTTGTCTGATTTTCTTGACTTTTATTTTGATCAGTTTTAGCTTTAGTCGATTTTCTTCTTCTTCTTTGATTCCTTGATTTTGTAGAACTTGTTTTATTTGAGATTAAACATCATCAGGTGAAGATTGTTTTTCATTTTCTTTCTCTTTTAGATCATAAGAGTTTAAATCCTCTAATGTTCCTTCTTCTTGTTTTGCTTTATCTTTGTTTCTGATAATTACTTCTTCCAACATAGATCTTTTGGAACAAAAGTTTTCTTACTTTTTTGTCTTGGTTCATATGATTTAACTTTTATCGGATGACCATTTTTTATCTTTTTAGCATCTTTTTCTTCAAAGATTTCTATATTAGTTTTCTCTTCTTCACTATCTAAATCTTGTTTTTGTTTTGGAAAGCTTTAAATTTAGCCTTATTTTTCAGGAGAGTGATCATGCGTATTGAAGTTCTCTGGTAAAGTGTTAGTTAGAGATTCAGGCATTGGTTCGTATGTGAAACCTAAGCCTGTTTTTTGCTTTTCCTTTCTTTCACTTACCAGTTGTTCCATGATTGTTTTGAAACTTTTAACTTTTGCAAGATCAACTTGTGTAACAGCATGTGCTATTTTCTCCTATTCTAAATTCTTGGTCATTTCTTCAAGTTGTTTGGAAACAATTTCTAATTCTTTCAAAGTTTTGTTCCATGAAGTTTGTAGAGAAACAATCTTCTCATCTGATATTTTGTGATCAGTTTTAAGTTTGTTATGCATTAATTCCTCTTGCTTGAGTTTTCCATATATTTTGTATGAGTAAGTTAGATAATATTGTACATGTTCAAAGCAAGATTTAGTGCATAGTGTCTCTCTGACTTCAGCTATTTCAGGATATTTAGGTGAAGTCTCAGATTTGGAAAATGAAGTTTCAACCTTTGGTTGATCTGACTGTGCCACTAAAGCAACTTCTTCTAAATCCTCTTTAGGATCAGAACTCCAGTCATATTCTTCCTCTTCATCCTCAAAATTTCCTTCAGCTTTAGGATCACAATCCTCTGACCAATCTTCTCCTTGAACTTCTGCAATAAGAGATAAACTAGAGTTTAGATCAGTAGTAAATTGATCTGCATAAGCACTCCAATCATATCCATCCTTAATGCTAACAACTAGAGCTTTCTTTGCCTTTTCAGATGACTTAGATTCATCTTTAAGTTCAGGCATTGGTAGACTTTGGTATGGCTATTGGAATGTCTTCTGAGATAATTATTGAAACCTCTGATTGCTTGAACTAGCTTGACCATTTCCTCTATTATTTCTGGGAGCTTTGCATTCCTATGAGAAGTGATCATAGCTATTACAGTTGAAACACCTTGAGTTAGACTTGTCAAATCCAACAGTCTTATTAGCACTTGGCTTGTAATGGACATAAGAGTGTTTCTGAGTCCTGTATGCAATCATCACCATCTGCCAGTTTAGATCCATTTCTTCCACATCTTCTGGATCCATCTCAAATAAGTCCTGTAAAACAGGATCTGATTGAGTTAAATGACTACCCTGATTAGCTTGAAAACTAGCCATAAAGACAGTAAAAGCAGTTTTGGACTCTTCATCCTACAATAGGATGTTAATAAAATCTTTAACTTTGCTAGTGTTAGCAGAGTTAACAGATGGAGTCTCAGTTTGAGGTTTAGATCTTTGAGGTTTAGGAGGAGACTGATGTTGAGGTTGAGTTGCATAAACAGGAGCACTTGTATATGAAGAATCTGTAAAGAACCCTGCTCCAACAAACAGATCACCTTCTTCATCTGGTGAATTCTCATTCTTTGCCATAAAGGCATTCTCCACTGCATTAGCTGGAGATGCAACATATTGGTATTGAGACGTTGAGGCTGCTCTGTCATTATTTCTTGAGCTTTTATCAATCTTAACTGACTCAATCTTGGCAACCAGTAGATCAAGATCCATAGGAAATTTCTCAGTATGCTTCAACAGTGTTACTGTTTGCTTCCAAGAAGATGGAAGAGCATTGAGAAGTCTTAGATTTAGATCTTTAAGATCATTTTTAATGCCAGTAGTTGACATCTCAGTTGTAAGTTGCACGAATCTGCTCATCATTTGGTTTATTGTTTCACCAGAAAAATGCTGAAACAACTCTAACTGCCTCTTCAGTTTCGGCTTCTTTAGATCCTGGATCTCCTTACCACCTTCACATATTATCTTTAAAGCTTTATACATGGTATATCCTATTTGATATCCATCAACTCTAGTTAATACTTCAAATGGTAATCCTTTACACATCAAGGAATAGGCTTTAATGTCATTCTTCACTTTCTTCAGATCATCATCTTGTAACCCATTTTCAGAATATGGTTCTGTAGAGTATTTAGTGTAAACAAAGCCTCTATCAGGACCAACTTAAGGAATAGGAATATGAGGTCATTTTTCTATTTACTTCCACAAAATCAGTGTTAATAGAATTAAGATGATGTTTCAATCTAAGAGACCAGTTCTTAAAATCAGATCTGTTCTTTAGCTTAGTAACTCTGTTTTCTGAATCTTCAGACTTCATCATTTTATATTTTTGATTTTAAGAAAAATTTGTTTTTGTTGTTTATGAAGTTTTTTTTAATTAAAAAATGAATTGAAAATATTTTTAGATTTTTAAATTTTGAAAAATTTCTAAGTGTTGAGTTCATACACCTAAACAGTGATGAAGTGCCCAAACAGTTGTAAAACTTCTGTCTTTGAATGAATTGAACTGCAAATTGTGATTCAATTCATGTTTCTATTGATGAAACACAACTGAAATCAACAATTCTTTGATCAAATTGCTTATCAATCACAGATTCAAGTGATTTTTGAGCTTGAAAGTTCGAACAAACTCAAATCACTAAACCAACAGCTCTGATACCATTTGATAGGATCAAAATGGATCGATCTGTGATGATATTCTAATGCAATTCAATCAAAACATACACAAGTAATCAAATCAATGCAAACAAATAAGAAAAATTCATAGTTGTTTATTGATAGTAAGCAAAGACAATACAAGCGTAGAAACAATTACAAGTTCGTTTAACTGACTCTTGTCACTAGTCTACCTACACAATACATGTCTATGCTATTTATACTATCAACAAAACAAAAGGAACATCTATTTACATAAACAGTCTCTAAACTATGACAAAACTATATAAAAGACTACTAAAGACTAAATGTTAATCTTCAAGAGGCTTTTACATTAGTACAGTTACCAACTTTAGTACGTAACAAAAGGTGAGTCATGGACATGTCATGACTACCTAATCTAGGATAGTATTTTATCTTAGATGTAAGTTCCAGCTGGTTTTCTAAGTATAACCGACTGTAGATAGTAGTATATATAGTTTCTCAATGTATCTTATTATGCATGCTTTGTAAGAGTCTTGTAAACACTGAGTTGAGAAGTAATATATACAAATATCTTGAAAAATCATTTCTTGTGTTCATTAACTTAGTATATTATCATCAACTTAGTTTGAGATTATGCATCATCATACGAGTGAGACTTAGTGATCTATAAGAAAATATTGTGTTAAGAGACCAACACTGATCCTGCACTTTGGTTTGTAGATTTGTAGATGCTTAATGCAGTTTTCTTCTAAGTTGCCACATAGTTAACATATTTTATCTTTCGTTTCTTGCCATTAATGTAGAGTTATACATGTCCTTTTCCTCTGAAATATTCTATTGTGTTTCCATGGGTCTAAGCCTTAATACCAAATGAACTGCTTAATCTTTAAAACAACCTTTTGTTTTTTATTCATGTTCCTTTCAATTGGGGCTAGCATACCAAATATCATCCCATCCTTTATCTTATATCCCACTGATAATAAACTCACTATTCTTAATTCTTTAGGGACAAACCCTTTGAAAATGGTATGACTTATTGCAGTAACTACAACATAATCTTCTTGGGTATTGTAGTTTGCCATTTCTTTTTCCAATTTGATGGTTAAAATCCATGTGTGTAGCCCTTTGTTTCTCTCCCTTTGCATGCATGTTTTCTAATTTGATGCACAAACTCTCTTCACTACTTCTTCACCCTCCCTAGATCTTTCTATTCCTTCGATGTTGTTTCTTCTTGATCAACATAATCATAGAACAACATGGTTGAAAATAAGCATTCATCACACCCATCTTGTATGTCACTAAAGTATGCATCGACGAGTTCCTGCATGGGATTGAACACAAACTTTCTTTCACGGATCTTCCCTAATTCGATTGGCTCTGATGTTATGTTGATTGTCTACGCTTGTTTTATACACACATATATACTTAAAGGAGAGAATTGTAAAACATGAAATACATATTGCATCCGCACAAACAAGTCTGATACATGACCCTGACTATACCTACCTATATGGGGTTAACACTAACCGACATTAATGATAAGATGACAATTAAATAACTATCATATTAACTAACTAAAATTGGTTGTAATCACCCTAACCAAACATCCCAATATCCGACCACATGACTTATACTGCTAGATTTTGACATATATTAATAACGTAATTAAGGTCTTATGCTAAACTTATAATCCTACACAAGTAACATAATTTGAACCACAATTAAACTCATATTTAGAAATCTAAACAAACTAAAAAAACACTTCAAAAAATACCATGTTTATCATGTCTCCAGTTATACCAACCAGCAGTCCTTGCACAAGTTAATAGACAATTATTCATCAACCTACAAACAATAGTACAAATTAAACTAACAAGTTAATTCAACTACAATACATAATCTATACATGTATTTACTAATAGTAGTTTTTCACCTACACAGATTACACCCCAAGCTAAGAGATGATGCCCTTAATTTTAGGATTATCTCAACAACCACTATGCATTAAAATGAATATCTTTTGCTAACCAACAACTGTTGGATAACATTATTTCGCAAAACTTAGGTTAGGTTCAGAAATCACATGTTAGTATGATATTAATATGGTTAACATGCTATTAATCTTCTCATATAAACACCTCACTTTTTGTTGTAAATAGTCACACATTAGCATGCCAACACATCCACTTGTGGTGTAAATATAATGGTAGTAAATGATTGTAGCTACTACAGTCTTTGTTATATCATCGACATAGTTAATAAATCTTCGCCACACAACGGGAGCATCAAAAACTAGTTACTAACAAAGGGAAAAATATCTAAATAGTTGAAAAAATGTCACATGTTAATGATCAACATGTTATTGTAAAATGGTTCATCACTCATCATTATCATGTAAGGTAAATAGAACTTATATTTCATATTTGAATTGACTTAATAATGAATTATCTAAATAATTATCAATCTAATAAGATAATACAATTGATATTAAGGTTCTTAATGTACCTAAGACCAATGAATCGACTCATTACCTGCTGAGTAAAATATTACAAGGTAGATTATCCTAAACTAAAAACTAAACTTGATCCAAGCAAATAAAAATCTAATGCTTACAAGCATTCAATAATGATAACAACTATATTGAATGTACTTCCTAACTAAATCCAACACATCATTTTGATCAAAGGTTGACAAGCCATGCATGTTCATTGACGATTGTTGAGAAATTAGGGATGTTGTGTATCAAAAAGCCCCTAAAATTTCAGCGGTCTAACCCCCCCTCGAATAATGACTATCATGTTCTATGTATAGGTGTTTTTAGGGTTTACTTGGCTGGTCGTGATACGAGCAGTAAGAGGCAAGCGAGCTGTATGACATTTAATTAAAAGAATTTTCCATACGTCTTTTTCCAGCAGCACCTGGATTTTTTGATTAACTATTCTTTACGTCAAGATTAAGAGAAATTGATGATAAAAATTATTTGATGTTTCATTTGCTTAGTTTTAAATTGAATTTAAAATAAATCATTTTAACTCATAATCTCTTAATTAAAACCTTAAAACCTTTAAAATGAAATCATGAACTAATTAGCATAAATTAAAGATGAAAAAGACATACCTAAAAACAGTGCTTGTAAATCACTCATCCGGACATCACCGGGCTCTTATAATAAGTAGAATTAAAAAATGTTGTTTTTTTTTATTAAACATTGTTTTTGTGAGGAATATTCTTTAAGTTTTAAATTTTAATAAAGAGTTTCAATAGTGATGATTTGTATTTTTTTATAAGCTTCGGATTCTTGAGAATTGTTGATATCTTCATCTTGTTGTCAAACATAATATTTAATAATACAATGACATAATTGTTTAAAAGTATGATTTGATTATTTTGAGCAATTAATTAACCAAATTTTATAAAGATTATTGTTGTGCATTAATATCATTAAAATTACATATTACTATATTATATTTGATAATAGAAAAAGGCAAACATGTTTTTGTGTATGTACGTATACGTTTCAAAACCTTATTTGTCTTTTACTCTAAGTTAAAATAATCATCGAACGTTCAAGAACTATATCTACGAAATATTTTATATGAATTGTAAGCATTAGCAAATATTTTATACGAAATATTTTATATGAATTTTAAACATTAGTTAGAATAATCAGATCCCACGACTTTAAAGTTTAAACCAAATTGAACTTGTTTTTCTCGCTTCATATGAAAAAACCAATTTGTTTATATTACATTTCCACATACAAGATATTAAATTTCATCTCTTTAATTATTAGTCCGCCTACACGAACACAATTGTTAGAATAACCAACTCGATTAATTCAAAAATATATACAAACATATATAATTGAAGTAACATACTTCGACTATTTTCTTATTATTAAACTCAACTTATAAAACCCAATACATAACACTATATTTATAGTAGAGGCAAATTAATGGTATCAAAAATCAAATAATATTTAAATAATCATATAAATAAACTAATACTTATCTATTCCTAACAAAACGATAACTACTAATTAATTAAATCAAACTATTTGTTTCAGTCTTTAATGTTTTTATTTTGTCTAGGTTTACTTTTTGTTTTGTGAGCGTATCAAGATTAAATTCATTAACACCCCATAATCTTAATATTTACTTTCACTTATCACCTTTGTTTGAAGCCTTTCATCTCCTTGATCTCTTTTAGACCACGACATCTACCTCAGGCATGTACTAGATATTCTCGGTCTGAATCTTTACTTTTGACAACAATAAATAAAATTTCGATCAAAACCCGTTTGTTTGAATGGTATTTCTTCCCGGGTCGTTTAAGCTACAGCTCATCGACCTTCGATTGAAAAATCTAGTGTCTTGCTTTTTATTTTTTACTCGGCTGCTGAACGAAAACCTACTGCCATGTTATTTCATTTTCTACGTCTCCTGTCAGATTACTTCTACCAAAAATGGACCAACCAACTCTTTTTTTTTTCTTGACAAGGAAGAAAAGATCATTGTTTATCTTATCCTTAAAACACTTGTTGATTACGAACAAACTTGGTTAACGCCCTTGATTGATCACACCTGCTAACCTGCTATTGATCAAATCGAACTCTCTTGCTAACTAACATGTTGTTCAAGTTTTCATAATTAAACAAAACTACTATTAATCAAACTCCATACTTGAATGCGTAACCTGTTATTTTATCTCACTTTTTTTTTGTTATCCTACTGTAGCATACAACAATAATAACAAATCATTTTTGTAATTTTTACCCTTCACATTTTCTAGAAAGAAATTACATCACATTTGTTCACCCTTGATTTGCGAACCACCTCTAGAATATTCTTTCTTTTTTTTTTCTTCCGGCTACGATAATCAAATATAATTCGTAATCGAAGGAACTTACTTGGTGATCCCCTTTCATGTTTATATCTATTGGTTGAGTTCGAATGGTATCCCTTCCTCATAGTCGGATAGGTTTCTTCTCCACCCTTGAATTCCAATCGGCTCAACATTGCTCGTGATCTTTAGTTCTGATATCAATTGTTGAAATAACCAATTGGATTATACCAAAAATATATGCAAACACATATAGCTAAATTAACATGCTTCGACTATTTTCTTATTATTAAACTCGACTTATTAACCTGAATACATAATCCTATATTTATAATAGACGTAAACTAATACTATCAAAACTCAAATACTATTTAAACAAAGGTTAGACTATACATACCCCCCCCCCCCAAAAAAAATTTCAACCATTTATTATTCGGTTTATATGGATAACCGAACCAAATAAGAAAGATTTTATGTAATCGTTAACCGAATTGAAAACTAAATGTACGATTTGATTTGACTTTTACGGTTACGGATACGATTTGGTTTTCGATTATTTTCTGTTTTTAGTTTAACATATTAAGTGGTGATATAGTAATTAAAAAAAAACATAAATTAACTATTTTTACAAGTTGAGGAGAGTGGTATAACAAGTGAAAATAATTTAGTGGGGGATATATAGCATCATCCTTGAACAATCATGTAGATAAACTAATATTTACGTATTCTTAACAAACCGATAATTAATAATTAGTTAAACCAAACTTTTTGTTTCTCTAATTAATGTGTTTACTTTGCCTACATTTACCCCTTTAAATATGAACATATTAAAATTAAATCCATCACCAATACACACTAGATAGCAATTAGAATTTTGTTCATGAAATGCGCTAATTTCTAACCATAAATATTTGGCCAAAGATGTCGGTGGGCTAATGATTAGGTCCGGTGGCCAGTAGTTTTCAAAATCCATGAAAAATTCTTCTATTATGCCTTAGGTATTAGCTGAAACTCATATTTATTTAGTAATTCTACCCATTTGATGTTTCACTATTGGAACTCCTTTCTAAATATTATGATTCTTTCATGTTGTGTTTCAAGAACCTCTTTAATACGATTTAGATTGCAAACACTAGGCATAAGTTTGCTACAATTATTTAATCTTATTGTCTAATTTCATAGTAATTAAAATAAACATGGTTTAGCATAAATACGTACTCAAAGTCCAATTTAAACGTTTTGCGTTCCCTGCCTATCACTTCTACCAAAAGGTTCTTTTATAATTTATGTTTTTTTAATGTTGATGTGATTAGTGAAAACCCTACATCAACATTATATCTATCATTGGCCTTCTAGTTAAGGTGTTTGGATGAAAATGTGAAAAGTCGATATCATATTATTTTAACTCAAGTCATAAAGATGAATATTCATTGATTGAATAATTAAACTAAATTTCTGATTAATAGTTTATTTAAGGATCAACTAAACCATTACGACGTGCTTTAAACAACATAAATCTTTGATGTTTTCACTCTAAAAATCTCTCTTCCAGACCCTGCTCTTCAGCGGGAGACACTGGGTATGTTTGTTTGTTTGTTTGTTTGTTACTCTAAAAATCTCTCTTATACGAAATTACTATTATTTTATTGGTGATGACGGATTGCTTATTATTTATTTATTTACTTTATTATAATTATTTTTATCAGCTGATGACATATTATGATAGTGAAAGGATCCTTTGAATAATTAAGTGTTGGGTTGCCCTCTCGATAAGCAAGAGACAGCGTATCAAGTATTTAATCCATATAATTAATATAATTGTTATTTATTTGTTTATTTCTAATTTTCTATTTATATGGAATCTTAAGAGGCTGTAATCAAAAGATCCTTATCATTTTATGTTTGATCAAACCGACAATTTCGGCTTGAAATCAATTTGTCAACTAAACAGTATTGGAAAGTGTATGTGGGTTGACAATTTCAACAATTTCGAGTTGTGGTTTCTAATTTAGCTCAGATATCAACCCCATGTTTTAAGATCTATGCGCGGGTGTAGTCAAGGCGAACCGCTCGTGTCTTAGTCAAGATAAAAGGGCGTACCCGGTGCATAAAGCTCCCGCTTTGCGCAGGGTCCGGGGAGGGGCCGGATCGCGAAGCGATCTGATGTACGCAACCTTTCCTTGCACAATTTTGTAGTCAAGATCAATTCGCTAAAATCTTAATTGAGTTTAAATGAGCATGTGTTTGAGTTTAAAGGGACTGTTTGGCAGCCTCTTAATAGTTCAGATGTCTGAATGGTTCAGCACTTAATGATTCAGACTGTTTGTTTCGCGAGCAACTATCTGAATGGTTAAGACATTTGCTTTAAACATTATACTAATGCTAAATGGTTAAGAGGTCTAATGCTGAATGGTTAAGACCTCTTATCTGAATTGGTCAGACATTTGCCATTGAATAGTTAACCGATATACAAGCTCTTAATGGTTTAGACCTCTTAATAATTCAACACTTAATGGTTTAGAGCTCTTATTGGTTCAGCAGTTAATCATTTAGATATTATCAAACAGCACCTAAATCTGAATTAAAGCTCATTAATAAACTAGTCAAGTTTGTTATTTACATAAGAGTAACTAGTTTTAGTCTCCCGTGTATTACACGAGTTAAATAAATAAAATATTAAATATAATAAAAATTTATTTAAAATGATATTTTAAGATAATATACGATTAAAATTACGTATAAGTAAAGATTATAAATAGTACAAGTAAAGATTATAAATAATAAAACAATTGTATTAACTTTTTAAACTTTTATTTTTAATTTCTTTTGTTTATTTAAAAATAAACATATTGTTTTAAAACAATCCGTTTTTAAAACATATCATTTTTAGATAATTTTTTATTATAACTCTTAATTTTAATTATTATTTATTTATAAAAATTTACTTTTTTAAAACATAATTTTTAAAATATTTTGTACTTTTAAAAAGTTTGATATTTCAAAAAATTATATTTTATAAAAGTTTATTTCTTTAGAAAAAACATATTTTTACTTTTATATAAAAGTAATTACGAGGTACACGTTGCAACACTATATTAATTTTCACTAAAATTTTCCCTCTTCTTTTTTTTATTAAATAATTACATGAAAAACTGATAGTCATATTTAGTTCCTTTTAGATTATAATAGTTTTATAATAAATTAAGAAATATATCTTTTTTCTAGTTTTAATAAAGAATCAAAGTTTTATAAAATTAATTTTTTTTTCTAAACGATTAAACTCTTTTACAAAAATGATACTTTGTAAAGTAAAATTCCTATAAACCAATAATAACCAATAATATCATGAATTTTAAAATTTATTAAATTAAAAATATTATTTTGAAAAAAAAGCATGAAAGAAACTTTTATTTTAATAAAACAAAAAATTGTTAATGGTAATATTAAAAAAAATAACTTAATTATTTATTTACATAATTTATCATTCTGATAACTTTTGAAAAAATAAAAAATAATTTAAAGTAATAAATGATCATAATTATATATTTATTTTAATAATTAATATGAGTTAGTAGTTTTTAAATTAATTAATAGTAAAAGATGTAACGACATGTGACAACGTAGACGTGACGCTTAGGTGAAAGGGTTAAAAAAACATGTGTACCCATAGTTAGTCTGCAGGACCGTTGAAGAGAGTCAACACAGCAGTTTCATAATGAGTATAACTTAGAACACTTACTAGATCAAATATGAAACCAGTTAGGATGAACAATGAACACAGATAACAAAAAAATAAACAAGAACACTCAATTATGGTTTTCAAGAATGATATATATTACTTTCAAGTTCTTACAATTATTTTTAATTTTACTTATTCTAAGATACAAGTACTTGAGATATTTTACACTTCATACTACAGTCGACCATACTTTGAAGGTCAGCTGGAAACACTAATCTAGATAACAAGATCAATGTAAAGTCAAAAGGCACATTGACTTTCTAGTGACTATAATATGACATAGCTCACATCCTTATATATTACAAAAAAGATAAAAGTATAAGAGTAGAAAAACAAAATACCTTAATCTACAATTTGATAAAAGTAAGACTTTTCACCAACTCATATAAGTTGGTGAGTCTTCAGAAGTAACAGCAGAAAATTGTTTAGTTTTGTCAAAAGATAATTAAGAAACAACATGTTTTTTCTGTGTTCGGAAAAAATCAGTCTTTGGTTTTACAACACTTTTTTTTTAAACTTCAAAACATTTCATCTTTGACTTTGAAAAATTTGATGTTTTGATTTTGAAAGATTTGATACTTGCATAAATCATTTCTCTCTTCCATTTATTAATGATATATAAGTACTATTGATATTATTTACAACCTTTCCAAATAAAAAACATTTTTAAGCAATTCAAATGATGATGCTATTTAAAAAAAATTCATAAAAATAAACTTTTTGTAACAGAACGAACTTTTTATGAAAAATGATATCTAAAAAATGCTTTTTCTAAAAACGAAATAAAAAAAACATAGTTTAAAAAAATCAAACAAGACATTTTGAAAAAAAAACAAAAGAAGGAAATTAATGATGTTATTGTTTTATTACATAAAGCTGCAAAATTATATGTAATTTCAATTAAATTTTTTACTAATTTATTGTTTTTATAATTTTAGATCCTCAATACAAATGATTTGATTTTTTTTTTCAAACCCATGTTTTAATCGGGGTACTAAACTAATAATTAATAAAAATTTTAAACGAATCAAGACGACCTTGAGTTCGAAAACTCATGAGTCAAGTTTAATTTTCACATGGTGCTCAAAACAAACTGATCTCAAACTTATTCACTTATAAATTAAATGGGTCGAGTTCGAATTTAACTAAATTTGTGTGTACATCTATGGATCAATTATCCTTTTTTTTTAACTGCAAAATTATCATAATCCTAAATTACTCCATATTAAATGATTGTCTGTGTTTAAATCCAGTACCTTCCCTCTAAGAGGCAAGTCATTATCTAACCGGTCTATTTTTTTTTTGAACGGTGACTTTCTTTAAGAGTGACTCAATGTCACATCGCTCATGCTGGGCGACCCTAGCCAAGATCTGCTCCAGACTATGTTGTCTGAACCGGGTCCACGCTGGATTGTCAGACTTGGTTTCGGCGTTCCCCCGAAAACCGTACTGCCTCCACAAGGGTTGCCCCTCTGGAGTAACAGCCGGATGAAAACC
>BJCO01735579.1:0-12874 GCA_018326465.1 Flaveria floridana
TTCTTCTTCTCTCAGTTTCAGGATGAAATCATTTATATCCAAGGTCTCAAGCACTGAGTTGTATCTTAAGGTGGAAATAAACGAATCCCACTTCTCTGGTAGCCCGTCAGCCAAACTTGACACTTTTTCTTCCTTAGTCGTTTGGACACCATGAGTGTGAAGTTCACTCATCAAATGATAGAAGCGGTCAATAATGTCGTCCAAACTCTCATTACCGATGGCAGAAAAATTATCAAACTCTTTGTTTAATTCTTTGGCCTTTAAGGATTTAAGAGTTGTGCTCCCTTCATATCTTTTCTCAAGAGCCTTCCAGAACTTTTTACTTTGCTTATGCTCTGAATACTGATGGAAGATTTCTTTAGGAATAGACTGTGTCAACATAGCATATGCTCTCTTCTCTGCATTGTAAGCAATCTTTTGTGCATCAGTCAATCCACTCAAAGTTAGGGGTATACCATCAGCTCCAACTGGCATATTGTATCCAGTCTCAATAGAATTCCAGAGATTCGTGTCCACTCCATGAATCTCAAACCTTTGCTTCCATTGAGGAAATTCATCAATCGATAAAAGCTTAGGTGGTTTATTATGGTTCCCGATCTCATTTTCCAGTAGTAGTAGGTTCTGTATCCTGGAGTCTTTCCCTGCTGAGAATGCAAAGTTCTCTGAGTCCATTAATTTGTTCATTTATAAAGGAATCTTTATTTTAGTTATCAATCATCAATTTAACTAAAATGAGTAATTCACTTGTTGGATCAGCTTACCAACCTTCAAAGTTAGAAAACTAAGTTGATTTCAAAACATGGAAAATCAGGTTCAGGAATCATGTGAATTACACTGATTCTCATTTATGGGCGTCCATCACTGAAGGTCCATACATTCCACCAACACTTGGACCTAATTACAAGGACAACAATCAGCCTGTAAGTATGAATGCATGATTGTTAAAGTCACTTAACACAATGGTTCTCTATTAAACTTGCTTGGATTCACTCAAATGATGAAGCAGAATCTTCTAAGAGTTTATAGTAATATATTAAGTAAGCAAAACACAAGAATAAGTTTTTCAAGATACTTGTATATATTAATTCTCAACTCAAAGATTACACGACTCTTACAAGCATGCTCAAATGAGCTTACAATAAGAACTATATGTACTACTATCTACAGCTGGTTATACTTGGAAAACCAGCTAGAAATTACATCTAGACAAAATACTACAGATGCTAGAAATATGTAAACTAAGATGAAGTATTATCCTAGTGTTAGGTAGTCATGACAAGTCCATGACTTAACTTTTGTCACCAATTAAGTATGGTAACTGTACTAATCTATGATAGATGAGTAGTGGATAAAGTAAGGTTAAACATACCCGCATGGAAAAGTTCTATGCAGTCTGTCAGTGTAGCAGTTGACTGACAGATACCTTACTTTATCCAACTTTCATAGTTGTTACTTCTGAAGGTAAGTATACTTTCAAATACATAAAGTCTTCTGAAGGTACTTTGGCTTCGGAAGGAACAACTCCTTCGAATCAGCTGCTTTTAGTCTTTGTCTTCTTTATACTTCAAAAGAGTAAACTTAGTCTCGGAACACTAAGTTTCTCTTCAAAAGTTCTTCTACTCTTGGCTTCAAAAGGTGGTGAACTTGTCTTCAGAAATGTATCTTTGTCTTTCGAATTCCTTCATACATTGTACTAAAATTAAGTTTAAGTGTTTTTTTGGTTGCACCAGCCTTATCAGCCCTAACAAACTCTCCCTAGGATGATACCACCAAAACATTCACTTATACTTCTTCTTTAGTGTCTCCCTCACCAATGCCTGAAAGTCTGCACTCTTGTCTTTGTTTTCTATTATGGCAATGGTGAGGATTTAATTCAGTTCTTCCTTAGATAATAGATCAAGTCTGTTACTTTGGAGAACATCAATCTGGTGGTAATCCCCCATATAAAGAGTTAGTTGATGGGTGTTGAAGTCATACACCCATCTAACTATAGGCTCAAAGGCTGGTCCTTGGACCATTTGCAGAAATGTATTCCTTTTGATAAGGGTTGCCTCTTTTATTGCATGTTCTATTTTCTTCACCTCTGCTTCTCTCAAGTTTCTTATGTGATTTTTGGTGAGAGCAGCAATAGGAGAAATAGAAGGATTGGAGAATGGCATGTCTGCTAATTCAGCAAGATCAAATCTACTGCTACGTAGCAGTTGTGCTATGTTCCATATGTTGATCATACCATTCTCCCATACCAACCTGAAGCTTCCTGAAGGTTCATCAAACCTCCACTGGACTATGGAGCTCCTAGAAACTTGGGGAGTGGTAGGGAAGTCATCTACTTTCCTAGGGTCCAGCAGAGTCACCAGTTTTCTCTTTAGATTCTTCTCCTCATTAATTAAAACACCTTGGTTAAGAGTGAGAAGAATGAGAGCCTGGTCCAGGGTTCCATTGGGAAGATCAAGGAAAGCTTATTTTAGGAAGATCAGGTTTGAGGTTGCTAGAGGGGTTGGTTATGGGGTATAGGGTTCATCAGTGGGTACAGTCTTTATAGGGAAAGAGAAAGGGAAAGGTGTAGGTGGTTTAGTAGTTTGGGGTAAGGATGTTTGTCTTGGTTTGAGAGTAGGCTTAGGTTTGGGTGATGGCTTTGGTTTTGGGACCATCCTCTGAGTACTTGGTTTCATAGGCACCTCCTGCCAGATCCCCGAATGAATATCAGCCTTGATTTTACTAATATGTTGTTGGAGAGTCTTTTCTACCATAGAGGCAACCTACCTAGCTGAGAAGCCATGGGCTTTGAGGTAGTATTTCATCCATTTCTTATCCTTAGCTCGTTTGGCGACAGCTTTCTCAGCTTCCTCCTCCTTTCTCTTCTTCTCCTTCACCTTTTCTCTACCTGCCCTCTTTCTCTCTTTCATGATCTTTTCTTGTTCATATTTTAAGAAGAATAAGATGGTATCTAAATCATAAGGGGCTAGATCTTCCTCCTTGAATCCCCTAGAGTAGAGAAAGGCTATTTTCTCCGTTCTCTCCTTGCCTTTGCCTTCTCTTTGTCCTCCTCCTTCTTCCACCTCCTTTCCTCTTCCTTAGCCAACCTTACTACTTCCTTTCTTTTATTTTGCAGCAAGCTTTTCTTCTCCAGTTTTACAAGCTCATCATATGGAAGTAAGAGCATTTATTCACTCTTTACTCCCATACTGATGAGCCTGTCTATGACCTCCATTCTTCTTTTGTTATCAATCTGCTCTTGAGCAGTTGTTGATGCCTTTCTACTAGCAGCCAATAGCTTCTTAGAGACAGATTGCCCTTTCCTTTTAAGTTTAGCCAACCTTTCCTTCTCCTCAAGCTCTACAGCTGTCATCTTCCTCTTTCCTTTATAGTCAAAGGAAGCTGAAGCTTTTAGGGACTCTGGCTTAGAGGTTTCAGGTTGGCTGAGTGGAGTTTGAGTTAGTGATAGACATGAAATGGTGGTGGACAGGTTTACTATTACTTCCGCAACCTCAATTTCAGCTTCAGAAGATGTTTCTTGAGCTTCGGAAGTATCCTTAGTGTCTTCGGAAGTAGATGGTAAACTAGCTTCAGAAGTTTTAACTTCCTCTTTATAAGGAACTTCCAAAGCTTCGGAAGCAACTGCACTTCATGTCCCTTCCAAATTAGATGTTGGGCCATCAGTTTGTGCTTTCCCCTCGAAGTGAATCTCGGGTTCCACACTCCCGTTAGGTTGACCAACATCTTTCTCAGAGGTAGGAGGTGTTGTTAGCCTTTGAAGCTCCTCAACTCCAAAGTAGGTTAGAATGACATCTGGTAGAGGATATTCAAATAAGGATCTCATCAAAAGTTTGTTTAAGAAATTTAGGAAGTTGATGAGAATCCTGGAGTCTATTTGAATTGAAGAAGGTGGAGGAAATATGAGTGCTGTGATATGTGGGTGTGAAGAAATGACTCCTAAGAGAGAGGTAGTGGCAATGATTGGCTCCATGGGAGTTGATGTCTGTTTAAAAGAGTGAACAACCATCTCCTCCTGAGTTAACAACTACTCTAAAGAGTGAGCAGAAGTCTCCTCATCAGTTCTTTGTCCCTATAAACTCTCCCCTTTTTTGGTAGCATCATCTTGAGAGTCAAATTAGCTTGTGGAAGAGCTTGTGGAGACCTGAGTGTGTGCATGCCTAACAGCTCTCTCTATCTGTGTCTCAATTAGTTAGGCCTTGAGAGTGTTAATCTCAAGTTGTTGAGTGGCAGATCTACTTTCCAAAATCTTAACCTTGGATTCAAGGTTTGAGATTTTGGAGAGTAGATACTCAATAGTGTGTTGCAGGCTACCCTTATCCTCTTATGAGTAGTCATGGGGAGATGGGATAACATACCTAGTATATTCCTTCGTATCACTTGATTGGCTTCTTGGCACCCAGGGTTTCACTACAAGTCAATATTCCCTTCGGAAACATTGAGATACAGAGTTGCCCTGGATAAAGGTTGAGTTATGTTACCACTACCTTGAGAGGCTAATGAAGAACTTTCAGTATTGGTAGCTTTATCCACATGAGTCCCTTCCATATCTATGGGACTCACCTCAGTACTGGGTCCCTGATGGGAGTTGAATATCAGAGGCTCTAAAGGGCTCTGTTGATCTTCAGAGTGGTGAGATGGATCAACTTCATTGCCCCATATGGAGTATGATATCCTTATCAGGATGGGTAAGAAGGTCAAGAAAGGATGTATCTTGTATATCTATTGACCCTGGACCTTGGTCAGCACCTAAGGAGTCCCTTGTATAAGCAATGGATTCCATGATATGGTTGTCTCTTTTTGGCTGCTCAGGAGAGTTAAGACTCCGCCTAAGGGCTTGAGGCTAGGGTTGTGGGCTCGTCTTGTTGAGTGAGTAGACTCGACCATGACATTGAGGTTTATGATGGAGGATGGTAGGACCTCTGATTGAGTGGGAGCCCATGTTTCCACTCTAGTCTTTTTGGGTTGAATAGGGGGGGCGTGATGAATCAAAGCAGATTGATCAAGAGTTTGTTTTTGGCATTTATGATAAGTGAGCTGTATGGGACGGTAGATAATGGGTGAATTTGGTGGGGTTTCATCACCTGTGGGTCCTACAAAGATGTCATCATGATCTATTGGCTCAAAATACTAGGAAGAAGATCAGTGAATCTTCCAGTGAAATGAGTTAAAACCTTCTTTAAAGTTTTAAAGACTATAGGTTTCATTTTAGGAACTTGAAGAGTGTGGGCATATTGAAGCTTGTCCTATCCAGTTCACAGTTCATAATATGTTGTATGTACCTGGGATACATATAGAAGGAATCTCGGTTGATGTTGTTGATCAAGTTCAGCAACACAAACTATGAGTAATTGAACCGAAGGTTCCTCGCCATTCCATGGACCAAGCACCCCAAGTTGTGTGGGATTTGATCCCATCCCCTGGATTTGTTAGATAGGCTATGAAGAACAATGTATAGCAGGAACTTCCAGTTATAAGAGAAATTGTACTTACAAACAGTAGACCTGTGCACATCTGTCACACCCCCGGCCCAGGTAGTGTGGGATGTCACGGACTAGCAACAACATATGGCAGTGGAAACAAACCATCATAAGAGCCCAAAAGGAGAGAACATCACATGGCATTAATGTTTAAAGTAAACCCAGGCTAAGGGTAAGTCTAGCCCCCAAATGAAACGAGTATATATAACATCAGTACAAATTGTTTCCAACAACAATAAATGTAAATTGTTCAAAATGCTTCAAAATAAAACAAGCCAATGCCATGGTCACGGTACCAGGTCTAGGTCTTCTACAACCGCTAGACTCCCTTCATGGATTACCTAAAACATGCTTAAAAGAAAATTATGTCAACTAAAAAGTTGGTGAATTCAAGTGCATTAAGTTCAAAAAACAAAAGGATTCAATAGAATTCACATTTGATTTAAAAAGAATCATAGTTTCACTATTTTGGAGGATCACAATCAACCCTTCACTTAGTCCCGGCTAGCCTCTTCAAAAGTTATGTTGTGTCAGTTAATCCCAAAGTAACTGAGCCTCAAAACAGTGGACCATACCTGCCAGATGGTTCACCCTAGTATCTTATAAAAACTTGTCAAATGCCACAAACCACCCTGCAGGATCTCAGTGTGGTACCCTTCCCGTTAATCACGAAAGGCACTGTGTGTGGGGGATTCCCCAAGTAGATCTACCCATATAAAACAAGTGGTTCACAGAAGAATTAATGATCGTGATGCAAGTAAAAGCAAGTTTTAACATTATCCCCAACATTCAAGTATCATACAATAGCTCATAAATGATTTCAGTTTAAGCATAGCATGTTTCATCCCAAAAACAGTACTAAAAAGGGAACACTAGAACTCACCTTAAGTTTCAAGCAACGGGTTCTTCGTGTACCGGGAAAAGTTTCAAGTCTCGCACCCTATCGACAAGATTTTAGTGATAAGACACTAATTCTAAGGTTATGGAAGGTTCACTAGGTGTGCCATGAGGTTAAATGTCTAACTAGGTTTTGATTTGCTAAAGCTTGTATAAAAAGTTTCCTTTTTAGTAAGTTCGGATTTCTTAAGGAAAAATACATGTTTTACTATGTTGGATCATTTATAAAAGTTACTTTAAGTTCACCAAATGATTATTAGTTCAAGGGGTCGGTTTATAGAGATTTGGCAAAATTTACAGTTTAGTCCTCCAAGTTTCAAAATTTACAATTTCTACCCCAAAGTTTGTTTTCTTGCATTTACTGACTTTTATGGCCACATATCAGGTATTTGGAGTTAGGTAATTCATTTTTAATAAGTTAACTCCCAATTTTTTAGAATTTAGGTTCGGGTTTAGTATTCTTATGTTTTATGTTACCGGCTACGGTGGAACCAAAGGTTTTTAACGGTTAAGTATTAATTTCTACACTTTGAGTCTTAAGCCATTAAATATCATTTTAAGGACTTTTTCGTAAGTGTAAAATCTATTGAGAATGTATTTTAAGCCTCTTTTAGTTGAAATACTCGTTTTTAGGTTTAACCCGTTATAACGCGTTTTTACACGTAATTGACCGTTTTAAAACTTGTTTGACCTATTTTTAAACACTTTTAAGTCTTATAGCACCTAACTTACTGAAATAACATGGTTTCCATGGATTTTGGTTTTATACCATTATTTCTAAGATTTTCCTCAAAACGTTACCCGGTTAATACCCGTTTTTAACTAAAACTTCCATTTGAAGCATTTTTGACCATATGTTCAACAAATCTGATTTAAATTACTTTTTAACCTTTTTAGAGCCTAGAACTCTTTTCAATATGTTTATATTCTAATTTCTCTTACTTTTATGATCGTTTTACCACCTTTCGGGTCCCCGAATAAGCTCAAAATGTTACAATCCATACTTTTATTATTTTTAAGCCATTAACATCACCTCATACACCTAATAACACCCAAAAATTACTGTAAAAGAGCCCTAACATACGGATTTAACATGCAACCATGAAATAAGCTTGTAGTTGTATGTTTTCACCATTTAAACCCATTACACATGTGTAAAACCTTACGGATCATGCTTAAACATTACCAAACTATTTAGACACTTTAAAAACATGTTATTAAGAGTTTTATAAACCATTTTTAGCAGGTCAAAAGCTTTGGTTTGGAGGTTATAAGGCATAAGGTTTAGATGATGCAAAAGTCACCCAAAAAGTGGGTTTTCTTGGTGTAACACGTGTTCCACCCATAGGATAACCAACATAACGAATAAGATACCTTCAAAGATGTTAAAATAATCTCAAGAACAAGGTTTTAGCAGCAAGTTTCTATTAGATCAAAGAAATTAAGGTTTTTGGTAGATTAAAGAAAGAATAACACATGACATAGCTTGTTTCGGGTGAGATGAACCTTACTCTTTGAATGGTTCACGATTTGGAGGGTTTAGAGGTGCAAAATGCTCTGGATATTCTCGAGTAAGGGCTGTTGAAGTTCGTTCTTGCTAGAGTTATGCACCAAAGCTCACAAAATGCCACTTTTTTGCTTGTTTGAAGCTTGGATGATGCTAGATTGTTGTTGTTCTTCGAAACTTGGCAGGAACAGTGATGGAACCATGGGTGTGTGTGTGTGTGTTTATATTGGAGAGAAACAAAGAGGGTGAGAAGAGTGTGTGAGGTTGTTTGTGTGTAGTTTGAAATGGGATTT
Organism: Flaveria floridana; assembly: GCA_018326465.1. Classification (NCBI taxonomy): domain Eukaryota; kingdom Viridiplantae; phylum Streptophyta; class Magnoliopsida; order Asterales; family Asteraceae; genus Flaveria; species Flaveria floridana. Next base: position 8,172 of record BJCO01735579.1, read on the forward strand.
GCATGTAAGGGGAGTGGAAGATTGAAGTGGTGGTGTTTAGTGGAGAAGAGAGGAGAGGATAGGTGGAGAGGGGGCAGCCGCTTTTGGTGTGTAGTGTGAGTTTTTGATTTAAATTTTAATGGTAATTAGTTATTATCTAGTGCAGTTTGTAGTGTAGTGTAGTATTTTAGATGGTAAATACTAATTAGCTATCAAGCATTGTGCATGTATATGCATGCCTTGACCATGAATTATGTGTGTATGCACACATTTTTAATTGTTTCAATTAAGTTCTAGAATTATTAGGGTGCTAATTGAGTTTTTCCTGAAACACTAAGTTATCCTATGCTAAGGCTAGATTTAGCTAAATCGTCACAAAAGCACATGAAATAACAAAAATGACAATAATAGTAATAACAATAATAATGCAAATGCTAAGAATGATAATGATATTAACATTAATATAAATAGTATGGATAGTAATGCAGGAGGTCAAGGGTTAGAATTATGACCTAGAGGTCGGTTATTACATTCTCCCACCATTTAGGAAATTTCATCCTGAAATTTTAGCTTCGATAAGCTCCGGAACGAGTGCTCTGAAGAGATGTGTATAATTCTTTCTCATCTCATCTTCTCGCTCCCAAGTGAATTCAGGTCCGTGCCTAGAATTCCTTCTTACCTTGACTTTGGGTATTCGACTTCGCCTGAGTTTCTTGACCAATCGGTTGGTGATCTCTATAGCCTCTTCCTCGAAGTTCAACTTGTCATTAATCCTCACTTCTTTCAATGGTAATTCCATTGTCTTGTCTACCATGCACTTCTCTAGGTTTGACACATGGAAGGTGATATGTATGAAACTCAACTCTCAAGGTAGCTTTAATTGATACGCCACGGGGCCAATTCTTGCTAGTATTTCAAATGGTCCTATGTATCTCGGGCTTAGCATTCCCTTCTTTCCATACCTCACAGTTCCTTTCCATGGTGCTACTTTTAGCATTACTCTGTCACCCACTTGAAATTCTAAAGGTTTTCGTCTTCTGTCAGCGTATTTCTTTTGACAATCTCTGGCTGCTTTTAAACGCTCCTTGATTTTAAATATTTTGACAATGGTCTCCATCACGATGTCAGGTCCCATTACCTAGCTATCACCGATCTCATTCCAACTTAATGGTGATCAGCATTTCCTACCATATAGGGCCTCATACGGAGATGCCTTTTTACTTGTCGGGTAACTATTATTGTAGGAGAACTTCACCAGAGGAAGATGGTTGTCCCAGTTCCACGGAAGTCAATCACGCAATAGATCTATCTGGAACTCAACCTGTAGAATTGGAAGGAGTCCCGGTAGATCTTCAGGAAATACTTCCGGATATTCAGAAGCCACTGGAATATCCTCAATCTTCTTCTCTTTTTTATCCTTCATCACATAGACTATGAAAGATGGGCATCCCTTCATAAGACTCTTGGTAGCTTTTAAATGAGATGTCATAGCATATAGTGTGTTGCTTCTTTCGCCATGAACAACTAGCACTTTCCCGTCGCTCAAAGGTATCTTAAGTAGGCGTTCATCACACACGATTTCGACTTTATTGCCAGACGGGTTCCTAAAGCCTACTGGAGTGATTCCCAGAAATAAGAAGTGAAGAGGCTATCATGGTCGGAGATGATTGACGGTGGCACCCCGTGCCTGGTTATTATTTCATCGATGTACAATTGGGCCAGCTTTGTCAGGTCGTAGTCTTCTCGAATCGGCAAGAAGTGAGCTGATTTAGTTAACCGATCCACTATTACCCAGATAGCATCATGACCCCTAAAAGTTCTGGGTAACTTTGTAACAAAATCCATTGTGACGTTATCCCACTTCCATTCTGGAATTTCGGGCCGTTGTAGCGTCCCTGACGGGTTTTGATTTCCAGCCTTTACCATGGCGCACGTCAGACACTTGCCAACATAAACGGCAATTGATTTCTTGATCCCAGGCCACCAGAAAAGTGCCTTTAGATCTCGGTACATTTTGTCGCTTCTGGGGTGAACCGAGTACCTATATTTGTAGGCTTCGTCGAGGATTACCTCTCTAATTCCCCCGTACTTCGGTACCCATGTTCTCGCTCCATTTTATATATACCATCGTTACTCATCTCTAAACGCTTCTCCATTCCTGTTAACAATTCCCCTGCTAATTTATCTTTCTTTAGTGCTTCGCCTTGAGCTTCTTATAGTCTCACGATAAGGTCGGTGTACACACTCATCCTTAAGGCACGGATGCGAAGGGGTTTTTCTCTTTCTTTCCTGCTCAACGAATCTGCCACTACATTGGCCTTGCCGAGATGGTAGCAGATTTCGCATTCGTAATCATTCAATAGCTCAACCCATCTTCTCTGGCGAATGTTTAGCATCTTCTAATCCGGTATGTGTTGCAAACTTCTATGATCAGTGTAGATAATGCACTTCGTGCCATAGAGATAATGCCTCCACATTTTGAGTGCAAACACGACGGCACCCAATTCTAGATCGTGCGTTGTGTAGTTGTTCTCGTGATCGTTCAGTAGTCTTGATGCATAAGCAATTACCTTGTTGCGCTGCATTAGTACGCATCCTAGTCTTTGTCGTGAGGCGTCACAATAGACTACAAAATCTTTGAATCCTTCTGGGAGGGCGAGGATAGGTGCACTACACAGTTTTTCCTTGAGCGTTTCAAATGCTTCATTCTTCTCTCCTTCCCACACAAAGGTTGTATTCTTCTTAGTTAGAGTAGCTAACGGTTGCACAATGCGCAAGAAGTCTTTGATAAACCTTCTTTAGTATCCGGCCAATCCAAGGAATTGACTTATCTCGGTAGGGGTTTCGGGAATTTTCCAGTTCTTAATAGCCTCAATCGTAGAAGGGACCACTTGAATTCCGTCTGTATTTACAACATGCCCTAGAAATTGGATCTCTCATATCCAAAATTCACATTTGGAGAACTTGGCATATAATTGCTCATTCTTAAGTAACTTAAGAATCGAAGGTGCTTTTCGTGCTCTTCCTTACTACGGGAGTAGATCAGGATGTCGTCAATAAACACAATCACAAATTTTTCAAGATATGGGTGACATACTCGGTTCATGAGATCCATAAACGCCGCTGGTGCGTTAGTTAGTCCAAAGGGCATGACCAGATACTCGTAATGTCCATATCTAGTTATAAAGGCCATTTTGGGTACGTTTTCTTCTCTTATCTTCAGTTGATGGTACCCCGATCTTAATTCTATTTTGGAAAAATAACTTGCTCCCTACAGTTGATCGAATAGGTCATCGATTCTCAAAAGAGGGTATCGATTCTTTATTGTCAGCTTGTTTAGCTCCCGATAATCAATGCACATACGTAGGGTTCCATCCTTCTTCTTCACAAATAGTACCGGGGCACCCCATGGAGAAACACTAGGCCGTATAAATCCCTTGTCGAGTAGCTCTTGGACTTGTAGCATCAGTTCCTTCATCGCGGGAGGGGCGAGTCGGTACGGTGCCTTGGCTACTAGTGCAGCACCAGGCAATAGATCTATCTGGAACTCAACCTGTAGATTTGGAAGGAGTCCCGGTAGGTCTTTAGGAAATACTTCCGGATATTCAGAAGCCACTGGAATATCCTCAATCTTTTTCTCTTTTTTATCCTTCATCACATAGACTATGAAAGATGGGCATCCCTTCATAAGACTTTTGGTAGCTTTTAAATGAGATGTCATAGGATATTGTGTGTTGCTTCTTTCGCCATGAACAACTAGCACTTTCCCGTCGCTCAGAGGTATCTTAAGTAGGCGTTCATCACACACGATTTCGACTTTATCGCCAGACGGGTTCCTAAAGCCTGCTGGAGTGATTCCTAGAAATGAGAAGTGAAGAGGCTATCATGGTCGGAGATGATGGACGGTGGCACCCCGTGCCTGGTTACTATTTCATTGATGTACAATTGGGCCAGCTTTGTCAGGTCGTAGTATTCTCGAATCGGCAAGAAGTGAGTTGATTTAGTTAACCGATCCACTATTACCCAGATAGCATCATGACCCCTAAAAGTTCTGGGTAACTTTGTAACAAAATCCATTGTAACGTTATCCCAATTCCATTCTGGAATTTCGGGTTGTTGTAGCATCCCTGACGGTTTTTGATTTCCAGCCTTTACCATGGCGCACGTCAGACACTTGCCAACATAAACGGCAATTGATTTCTTGATCCCAGGCCACCTGAAAAATGCCTTTAGATCTTGGTACATTTTGTCGCTTCTGGGGTGAACCGAGTACCTATATTTGTAGGCTTCATCGAGGATTACCTCTCTAATTCCCCCGTACTTCGGTACCCATGTTCTCCCTCCATGTTTATATATACCATCGGTACTCATCTCTAAACGCTTCTCCATTGCTGTTAACAATTCCACTGCTAATTTATCTTCCTTTAGTGCTTCGCCTTGAGCTTCCTATAGTCTCACGATAAGGTCGGTGTACACACTCATCCTTAAGGCACGGATGCGAAGGGGTTTTTCTCTTTCTTTCCTGCTCAACGAATCTGCCACTACATTGGCCTTGCCGAGATGGTAGCGGATTTCGCATTCGTAATCATTCAATAGCTCAACCCATCTTCTCTGGCGCATGTTTAGCATCTTCTAATCCGGTATGTGTTGCAAACTTCTATGATCAGTGTAGATAATGCACTTCGTGCCATAGAGATAATGCCTCCACATTTTGAGTGCAAACA
>BJCO01735725.1:0-10845 GCA_018326465.1 Flaveria floridana
TGACTTGTTTTATCAGCTCCAAGGTGCCAGTTGGTTCTCGAGAATAGATCTTCGATCTGGCTACCATCAACTGAAGGTGAAGGAGCAGGACATTCCTAAGACGACTTTCGCACGCGCTATGGACACTACGAGTTTCTCGTTATGTCTTTCGGATTGACTAACGTGCCAGCTGCCTTTATGGATTTGATGAACCGAGTATGTCGGCCAATGTTAGATAAATCAGTGATAGTATTTATTGATGATATTCTGATTTACTTTAGGAGCGAGGAAGAACATGCTGGCCACATACGCGAGGTGTTAGAGACACTTAGTAGAGAAAAGTTGGATGCCAAATTCTCCAAGTGTGCTTACTGCTTATGCGAGGTTCAATTTTTGGGTCATGTCGTTAATGCTGAAGGGATAATGGTAGACCCGGCAAAGGTTGAGGCGGTGATGCAATAGAAGTCACCAAAGACGCCATTTGAGATTCGTAGCTTCTTGGGGTTGGCAGGCTACTACAGGAGATTTATTCAAGACTTCTCTAAGATAGACTTACCTTTGACAAAGTTGACTCGCAAGGATGTAAAGTTCATGTGGGGTCGAGAACAGGAGTGCGCTTTTGAGGAGTTGAAGACGAGACTAATGAAAGCTCCTATCTTGACATTACCCGAAGGTAGTGAAGACTTAGTGTTGTATTCGGATGCATCTCATTCTGGGCGAGGTTGCGTATTGATGCAACATGGAAGGGTGATAGCCTACGCATCCCGGCAGCTGAAGACCCATGAAGTCAACTATCCCACGCACGATCTGGAGTTAGCTGTTGTGGTTTTCGCGTTGAAGATTTGGAGGCACTACTTATACGGTACGAAGTGCACCATCTTCACAGACCATAAAAGCTTGAAGTACTTCTTCAAGCAGAAAGACTTAAATATGAGGCAGAGACGATGGTTGCAGCTCATAAAGGATTACGATTGCGAGATCCATTACCATCCGGGCAAGGCCAACGTGGTGGTAGATGCCCTTAGCCGAAAGGAGAGACTCAAGCCAATTCGGGTGAAGGCTTAACAGCTAATTATGACCTCTGATGTGATGATGCAGGTCAAGGAGTTTCAAGACGAGTCTCTAAAAGAAGATCATCTTAACTCCGAAAGAATGAGAGGTCCAGTTGCAGAGTTTGGTGAAAACACTCTCGGTGTTAAGACCCGATATGGGCGAGTGTGGATTCCTCGTTATGGGGATTTATGTTGAAGGATTATGGACGAGGCTCATAAGACTCGATATTCCATTCATCCCGGTGCGACCAAGATGTACCATGACATGAAGAAAGATTATTGGTGGCCGGGGATGAAACGCGACATAACGGAGTATGTTAGTAAATGCCTTACCTGTTTGCAGGTGAAGGCGGAACACCAGAAGCCATACGGGAAAATCCAACCATTGGATATACCCGAGTGGAAGTGGGACCACATCACCATGGACTTCATCACGAAGTTACCACGTACCCCGAAAGGGTATGATGCTATATGGGTGATAGTTGATCGCTTGACAAAGAGTGCTCATTTCCTACCGATCCGAGAGACGTATTCTTCTGAGAGACTCGCGGTTCTATTCATCAAAGAGATTGTACCTCATCATGGTGTGCCAGTGTCTATTGTATCCGATCATGACACTCGGTTTACATCTAAGTTTTGGAAAAAATTCCACGATGCGATGGGAACGAGACTACACATCAGCACGGCTTATCATCCTCAGACGGACGGTCAGTCTGAGAGGACGATCCAGACACTTGAGGACATTCTTCGAGCATGCGTGATCAATTTCGAAGGGAGTTGGGATGACCATCTGCCGTTAGCAGAATTCTCATACAACAACAGTTATCATGCCAGCATTGGCATGCCACCCTACGAGATGCTATATGGTAGGAGATGTAGGACACCCGTTTGCTGGGGTGATATTGGCCAGAAGGAGTTAGGGAGCATTGAAGTGATTGAGGCTATGACGGAGAAGCTCGAAAAGATCAAGGCCTTCATGAAGGCAACTAAAGATAGACAGAAGTCGTATGCCGATAAGAGGCGTAGACCGATTGAGTTCCAGGTGGGTGATAGAGTTATATTAAAAGTCTCACCTTGGAAGGGTATTATTCGGTTTAGAAAGCGGGGCAAGTTGAGCCCAAGGTATATAGGACCTTTCCGAATCATTGCTCGAGTAGGAGAGGTGGCCTATAGGTTAGAACTACCCGATGAGTTAAGTGGAATTCACCCCAAATTCCATGTATCTTATCTATGGAAGTGTTTAGGAGACGAAGATATGGTTGTACCACTGGAGGACATCGAAGTCGATGAACGGCTCAATTACATAAAGCAACCAGTGGCAATCATTGATCGTAAGGAGAAGGGGTTAAGGAATAAAGTGGTTCCTCTTGTGCGTGTACAGTGGAAGCACAGAAGGGGATCCGAGTCTACGTGGGAGGCTGAAGAGGAGATGAGACAACATTACCCGCAACTATTTAAAGAATAACGGGTTGCGGGGACAAAACCTTTATAAGGAGGGTGGACTTGTAACACTCGGATATTTTTTTAGATAGAAAGAAATAATAAAAGTAAAGAAAAAGGAGGAAATTTAAATTTAACCCAAGTAGAGGGATTAAATGTGTCCAAAAGGACAAAACTTTGGGAAGTTGGTGAATAAAGCAACATGGCCGCCCATGCCATGTTACTTTTCACCCAGCATTCGGATTTTTAGAGAGAGAGAGGAGAAAAGCAGAGAATTCTCGGGGGTTTTAGAAGAAGCAAGAACTTTGAAGTTTTTGGTAAGAATTCTTGGTGTTTGTGATGTTATAAATAGTTCTAGTCTCGGTTATGTGCTTATATGTTTGTGTGTGTTCGGGTGTGTGTGTTTATGGTGAGTTTTAGGTGCTCGAACTCATTGCACCCAGGTTTAAAAAGGAAGACACACCCAAAGTTGCACAAGGTGAGTTCTAGACCCCACATTTTTACTTGTTTTAAACATTTTGGGGCTGAAAATGTATGTGAAACCATTTTACAAAAGATACTTGAATGCCCATATGTGTTTATGTGTGTATAATAATGTTTGATGATTGTTATATGTAAGTTATACTTAGGATAGTGTGATTAAGCCTAGAACATGTAAGGAAAACGATTGGGATTTGTAATATATTAAGAATATGTTAAACAGGTTGTTCAACCGCCTAAACAGTACCCCTAACCGACTAGAATTGCCTTAGAAAGTTTTAAGTAGGCCCAAACGGCTAAACAGGGCCTAACCGTCCAAACAGTGCCCTAACCGACTAGAAAATGCCTTAGAAAAACAGTGTAAGCCCATGTGTCTGAACAGTTGTCCATGCGTCTAAGAATTTGACTCAGACGCCTAAGTGGAGGACAAACGTCCAAATAGTGCCCATGCGTCTGGGATTCCCCAAACGTCTAAGTGTTGAACCATCTGAATAGGGCCCATGCGCCTAAACAGGCCCATGCATCTAAGTGAAAAAGAGACTAAGTTAAGTCCAGACGTCTGCATAGTGGCAAAACGCTTGAATAGGGCAGAAGCGTCCAAACGGTGTCCATGCGTCCAAAGTACTTAGAGTATTTTTTTTTTGAAATTTTGAGTAGAACAGAATCATTAGAGTTGACCCAAGTTTGACTTAGGGTTTTTAATTGTTATTATATTTGCATTATTATAAGTTGTTCCTATGATCATAGTGATTATTATTGTGTGACCTATATGGTGTGCATATGATCATAAATGCAAGTATTATCCTTAACAAAGTGAAAGAGTAATGATAAATAGAAGTGAAACTTAATTAAAGACTTAACAAGTCTTGCAAGCATATAGGAGGTGCACGACCATGTTGTCGTTAGCCAACTGTGATGCGGGTTAGCTACCCCTTATGCTCACAGGGCAAATCAATTGAGGTTGGTGGACCTTTGTAGCATGCCCTAGGTGACTGGGCCGGCCTTGTATACAAGAATTCAGACCATAAACTGTAGGGGGCCCAGCACCAGTTTCTCCGCGCACATAGTATAGGGTATTGCTCATTGGTCCACATAGGCAGTGAAAGATAAAGCAAAAAGAGTACAAAGAGAACAATGCATACAATAAAGAAAGAAAGCATTACCTTGTTGTATAGTTAACGTGTGCTCACGTACCAGAGTAAGAGACTATTTTACAAAAAGAGTAATTTCATATATATATATTACACAAGATATTTTTAACACTCATAAAAACTAGAACTCACTCAGCAACGCTGACTTTTGTACATTTTCAGTTGGCAGGTAATTATTGCTAAGGATGGCACGAGAGTGAAGCTACTCGGCAGGGAAAGTCTGATATCCATTTTGAAGTCATGATATTGTTGTTTTGTAATGCAATTAAGCAATCTTTTGTAACTCTAACATTGTTGTATTGCTTAACAACAGTATCCTTTTTAAATAATAGAGAATGGTTTTTGCTCACATAATTCCGCTGTTCATTTAACAAAATGTATATTAAATTGTTTATGTGCAATGAATGACCGACTGTGAGGTGCCCGGGAATGGGGCCTTACAAATCTACAACTATACAAATATATATTGCTAGAAGTAAAGCATCTAAGATAAAATAATATCCTAGATTAGGTAGTCATGACAAGTCCGTGCTTACCTCTTGTCATCAACTAAAAGTAGCAACTATACTAACTGATAGTGGGTGAATAGTGAATTAAAGTATGGTTAACTACATCGGCGTATGAAAGTGCCATGCAGTATATTAAAGGTTGCAGCGGATGTCAGACTGACCATACTTATGTCCAGTGTGGTTCATAGTTGGTTCTTCCGAAGATAAATGGCTTCGGAAGAATAAGTTCTTCTGAGGGCATTTATGCTTTGGAAGAATCAACTTCTTCCGACTCTTCTGCAAGTCTTCATGACTTTATATTCAGAAGACTTTGTTTTGGATCCTCTAAGTTTGTATACTTCGGAAGGAGAACTTCTTAGTCTCGGAAGACTGAGTTCTACCTTCGAAAGTTCTTCATACTTGAGCTTCAGAAGATCTTTTACTTGTCTTCAGAAGAGCATCTTAGTCTTTGAAAAAACACTTCAATTGCACCAACCTTATATGATCTAACAAACTCCCACGAGGCTGATGCTACCAAAACATCACTTTCTTAACTCCTCAAAGTCTTCAACACCAGGGAAACAAGATATTTGTCTGTCCCTTTGTTCTTTCCTAATATGGTGGTGAGGAGCTTGTACAAGTTATTCGTAGACAATAAATCCAATATGTTGATCTGGATGACATGTACCCTTTGTTGCGTCCCTCTAAAGAGAGTTAGTTGGTGGGAATTGTAGTCATATTCCCATCTAACTATAGGATCAGAAGTTAGACCCTTAACCATCTGTAGGAATGTTCTTCCTTTTCTGGTTGCCCCTTCTTCTTCTTCCTTTGCTCTCGTTTTCAACTCTTCTTCACTCTTGGCTTTCTTTGTAAGCTACGTAAGATGAAGACTACTCACCCAGCAATGTCAAATCTGCTAAAGTGTAGCAGAGTTGATGTATCAAGTCTATTCACTTGACCATTCTCCCTTTCCATAGCAAAGCTGTGTGTGACTTCATCGAACCTCCACTCGACAATTTGGTTTCTAGGATTGAAGGGCTTAGTTGGCAGCTTGTCCCCTTTTCTTGTGTACAGTAGAGTCACAAGTCTCCTTCTTAACTTCTTCTCTTCTTCTTTAGGTACGTCTGAGTTTGTTGCAAGAAGTTGGAGAGCTTGGTCCAGTGTTCCCCTGGGCATATCAAGGGATGCATCTCTTGTGAGGGAACCGAAAGAGCCATCAATGTATTTCAACTTAACGGACTTTTTCTCACAAGAGATGTCACTTAATATTGTGCAGTTGGTAAGCTTCCTTTTGATCTGTTGCTATTCTAAGGACAGGGGCTTAGATGTTTCAGAAGATGGTTTAGGTAGTGATTAGATTCGAGGTTATATTTTGGTTTAGTGATAAGTGGTGGTGGTGGTTGTTGAGAAGCAGCGGGTGAGGGTGTTGGGAAGGCTTGTTGTGTATTTTCAGAGTGTAAGGTTCAGTTGTTGGTTTAGCTTTAATGGGGAAGGAAAAAGGTGTGGGCATATGTTTTGTAGGTTGTGGTTTGGGTGTTGGTTTGGGTGCCATCCTCTGAACACTTTGTGTTTGAGGTACCTCCTGCCTTCTTTCTAAGCGAATGTCAACCTTGATGTCACTGACATGTCGCTGTAGGGTCTTCTCATACATGAGACCCACTTGCCGACCCATGAAGCCATGGGCTTTGAGATAAGCTTTCATCCAATCTTCCTCCACTCTCCTTCTTTGCAGCAGTAAGTTGTACCTCTTTCTCCTTCTTCTTTTCTGTTTCATCTATTTCCTGACAGCTCTCTTCCTCTCCTTGTTAATCTCACCTATTTCTTTGTGGAAAAGAAACAAGATCATATAAAGCTCTCATACCAATGATCAGATTCTTCAAATATAATGCAAATCGATCTCCTGATGAGAATGCGGAATGTAATCATTCATGGTGTAGTGATTGAAAGATTAGAAGACAACAAAAACACGATTCAAGCAACAAAAGTAAATAAACTTCAACTTCTATATTGCTCTTTGGTTCTAAGGTTTACAAGTTTGACCAAAATCAGGAAATTACTTAGTTACATTAAAAGCAAATATTTATACTAAACCCAATAGGTCTCGCGCGAGAAGTAGGTTCTCGCGCGGATCTATCGATCTTGCGCGACCCGACTTATCTTCATTGTCTTCGTTTCATTTCTCGAGCATCTAGGTTCAATCCAAACAAGAAATCATTGACACTATATCGTCACTAATATTCAATAAAGAACATAACAAAGTCCAAAAGACATATCAACTAAATTTGTCGTTGATAGAATCTATTGACGCTGATCTATCCCAACATCACCAAATAACAACCTACTTTCACTAATGTTCCAAGGTGGCGCATGTACATGTTATTTATACCAGCATGCACATAGTTTTTTTCAATGGATATGTATTACAAGTGATGATATGGCATATGAGTGGTGCATTTGTGGATTTCGTTGGTGACATGACGACAAAAGTGTAAGAAATCAAAGGAACAAAAAGTTATATCATGAATCATCCCTCTGTGAATGTTGTAACTCGCAAGTTACCTCTCACCAACAACTTCATTTACGTTGGCAAAGTTCATTTATGACCACCTTCAATCTCACCACTCCCTTAACCGCCATCACCATTTTTGATGACCATTTTGAAAAGCAAGCCAGAGAAAAGAATCAGAAAAGTTAAGAGTTAAAATAGAATCCTAGATTCAAGTTAGTTAGGGTAGCCAAACCTGATCGTGGTGGTAATGGAGGTGGATAGAGTGGGATATTGGAGATAATGTAGGAGAAATTAGATGCCAAAGGTGGTGGGTCGTCACAATTTTAATTTTAAGGAATAGGTATGATTTTCATAAAAATATAAAAAAGCAAAATTATCATTAATTTGATGTACTATCCTGGTATTGAACTATATACATGTACCATGTTGAGTTAACTGTGAAAGTACGAAACAATTGTATAACTTTAACCCTTCTAGTTAATTGCATATACATTTAGTCTTAGATGTGTAATGACACATTTCTGATTTCTTGCGCAGACGATGTTCTTATGTGATAAAATAGGCATGTGATGACATCAAATACTAGTAATATTGCATTATTTTATTTATAAGAGACTGCCAAAAATTGTGTTGATATCTATTTGTATTTATAGACTTGTACATATGCATCGAGACTTGTATCTTACTCTAGATTTAAGAGAGATCGTATGAAGTACACATAACAGAGTAAGGATTAACACTCACTTTTTACATAACTTTAGGAATGGAATAAAAATATACGGTAAAGGAAGGAAGGTTTCATTCTATCCATACTCCAGTTAATGGAAGTAAAAGATTCTAACCATTTAGAAAGGAGTTGCCATGAGCAATAGGGAGTGAATAAAAAAAGTAGGGAAAAGGTAAAACACTTACAGTGAAAATTGAGTAATGTATAATCATATATCCGAATACTTATTTTATGCAACCTTATATTTAAAAAACAGATACTTTACTATCTAATATTATTATCACTATAACCATATTTATTATTTGATATAAATTATGTGCAGTTTCTAAAATATAACAGGTAGTTAGTAGCCAGTGGGTCAACATGACCCTAAACCCTAAACCAGGGCAATCCTTATTATATTTAGCACATAACATAACCCTAGAAATTGAGATGTTGTTAGTTCAAGGTGCAAAATCACCCCCGACTATGCTACAGGACTAATACTCACACATGAAATTTGTGGCAACTGCAATAGACTGGATACTATATAAATAGAGCTTCTTGGATAGATATTTTGTAGTAGTTTTTTCAGTGAGAATTTATTGACTTCCTTCAAGTGTTTAACATCACACTGTTTATAATCATCCTAAATATTAATTACTAGGAAGCAACCAAACCGAACAGAAACACCCTTATTTCAAGATATAAGTCTTAACGTATAGAAAATGCATAGATTAAGTGAATAATTTCGTGATAGGCCTGAACCCTTGCCGAATACTGGCTTCCCAAACTTTGTTGATATTAAAAACTTCATTCCCACATTCGTTCACATTCCATCCTTCTAACCCATGAAGTATCCCTGCAATTCTCCATGCACTCATCACCCTTCTTGGCAACCAATTCTGTTTCAAACATTAACACTTGGTGTAACTGTGTCAAGTAACCCAACATTTGAGAGAAAAAATTAAATGTTGTCTAACCTCACAAGAATCAACATTCTCAAGATATTTGGGAGTAAGCATTGATGGTGTGGTGTAGTAAAAGCAATCTTTGCGTGCTTTCTTGGGAGGGAATTGAGAGTAAGGAATTATTAGAGTTCCTTTTGGTGCCTTCATTTGTTCTTCTTTGCTCAGTCCTTCTCCCACTAACCATGTCTTCTCAATCAAGTAATCACCCAAAAGAAACACAAGAGTTTAATGGTTGTTTTCAAAATTTGAAGTGCTTGCTTGCTATCTATGATAATTTACCTTTTGAGAGTACATGTGTGAAAAGATCAACTTAAAATGGTCAATGACTGATTTCCGCTTTGATTTCAACATCTCGTAATCCTTCTCTCGAGATACAACAACCTAGGACAAAACAAAGTGTACTCAAGAAAATGCTTCTTTGGGTCAAGACTTCATTTTTTTGTAAGATTTTAAAATTTACGATATCAGTGATATCAATAAGTAAAATTACCTGGATGCCCTTTTTACGTAGAGATAGAGCAAGGTGGTAAGCAATCTTATTGAAGTTGCCCCTAAAAACAACTTGTGTAGTGCCTCTTGGAATGTTGTTTAAGACCACTGCAACTGCTAAACTACTCCCATCCACCAACTTCAATTTTAGTTTTGGATTTCTTTTTATGAATAACTCCCCACTATTATTCAATTCCGCCCCCTAAATAATTACAAAACTATAACTAATTTATACGTAAAGCCGAAAAATAAATTAAATAACTAAAACTAGTCTCGAAAACAAAATAAAAGGTGGTAATGGGTCAATCGAACCAACTTGACCAGCCAGTTGTGGCACATTTTATAAATATTACATTTTTCACCCTTATCAGTGTATATAACCACTTGCCACCTACATTATATAACGAATGAGGGAGTAATAGTTATATGACTTATTAGGGGTGAGTATGACAAGTAATAAAATATATTTAATTAGTTTTTGAGGGAGAGTATGATAAGTAATAAAACAACTTGACCAGCCAATCAAACCAATAAAGTTTTATATCGTTATATAAAGTATGTTTTTGAAACTTATTAAAAAAAAAGAAAAACTTTTTGTCTAAAACAGTAATTTTTTTTCGGGTGAAATATAACAAATTTTAAAATTACTTTTTGAGGGGGAAGTATGACAAGTAATAGATGAGATATGTATAGTCTAATTCTATATTTATTCATTGATATATTTTTTTTATAATTGTTTAACATTTGGCTGGCTGGAAAAAAGGGAAATTTACCCTTTTTAACCGGTTGTGACACATTTTATAAATCTACCTTCCAAGAAAATAGTTATTTCAGTAGCAAAAACTATGTTTTACAGGATATGATCAGTTGCACAAGGTAGGTAAGCGCGCACAAGACATGCACCACCTCAGGCAGATAGAAGGCATGGACTTCCTCTAGGCACAATAGAGGCGTGCACACTTGGTTAGGCAACAAGCAGGCACTTGAGCTCTCGCCTTGTGACTTTAACTGATATGAATTGTTGTTAAAATTATATATGTCAATTTTATTATATTTCTTTTTTATTTGTTTCTAATATTTTTTTGTTTTATTTGTTTTGTGTTCGTGGGCTGCTCTTATTTTTTGGATGTTGCTGGGCTGCTGTTTGTGGGCTTATGCTGCTTTTATGTGTTGCTGCTGGGCTCGCGTGTTGCTGCTGGGCTCGCATGCATATATGGAGCTGGAGTATGTCTCTTCCAAGACATTCGAGAAATATCTTCTCTCGTACGCTCTCTCTCTCTCTCACGCTCTCATATTAGGGTTTTCTCAATCTCTGAAGATCTTGATCATCTGGGTTACCAGGTTGATAATCCAAGCTTTATATTTATGTTCATTCATCCTGATTCACCATTATTGTGAATCTCGGTTTGTACGACTGTTGATTTCTAGTCTGAGTATTATTCGAGAGTTTGTTGTGGTTATTGTATGATCTGATACCATTCTTGACATGGTATCAGAGCTCTGAAGGTTGAGCTCTTGATTCTGGTGATTTCGACGCTTAAATCGTCGACTGTGGCTAGGGTTTCTGTCATCTCTGAAAC
>BJCO01735749.1:0-10753 GCA_018326465.1 Flaveria floridana
CTCGCCACTATGCTCCTTCCCACATTTGCCACACTTTCTCGATCCCGTACTCGGTGTGGCTACACGGCGATCATCCACCCGTGCCTTCTTGTTACCCGTCGAGGCATCACCCCGACCAAACCTCTTCCCATTCTAGTTTCGATCACTACCACCCTTCTTACTACCTTCAGCCACCACCACTACCGCCCTCTCATCATATAACCTCCCTGCCAAGTCCACCGCCAACCTAAACGTGCTTGGTCGGGCAGTGATCATGTGCCTGCAAATATCCACTGGCAAACCCTGAATGTACCTCTTAATCTTCTGTGATAGAGGCGTCACCTGATCTGGCACCAGACGTGCCATCTCGTTGAACTTCGTGGTGTACTGCTGATGTGTCATGGTTCCCGCCTCTAGTTGCAGAAACTACCTCTCAACTTTGTCCATTTCCCGGTGAGGACAAAACTCCTCAATAACCAACTTCTTCAGCTCTGACCATCTCATCCTCCCAATAGCCCTGCTACCCTCGGCTTGTACTATATTGTCCCACCAGCACAGAGCCGAGTCCACAAAAAAGTAGGCAACAAACTTTACTTCTGATTCTCCCGGCACTCGCTGATGTTCAATACAGCTTCCATTTCTCTCACCCACCGGTGAGCAGCAGCAGCTCTGCCATTACCATCAAAAGTAGGGGACTTGCATTGTTGAAACGCCCCATAGTTACAGCCTCGTGCCGCCTCCAGCGCAGGCTCCTCTTCTTCCTCTTCTTCGTCATCAGAAAGAACCGTTTCAGGCTCCGGTTGCTCCCGTCCTCCCGAGGACCTTTTCCTCTCTTTCCGTTCTCCTTCCCGTACAGCCTTAATCTCTTCAGTCACCACAGACGGTAAGATCATTTGCATGACTTGATGAACCTCCTCTACTACAACCTCCTTTACCGAGGCTCTCAGATTGGTGCTCTCATATACACCCTCCAGATGAGTGGTCTCGGGTTCTTCAGGAACCCCCTTTTCAACTCTAGGCCTGCCTCTTTTGGGCCGTGATACAGCACCAAGCCCGCAACGCGAGGCTTTAGATGATCTATCACTGGCCATCCTCTATCACTCAATGAAAGATTCAAACACCAACACTGTCATTCAAGGGAATAACTCAGTTTATGTCAAGTATAGTAAGTCCCTAATTACAGTGGCCAGTTGTGATTAGCCATTTACTTTACTATTCGTACCCCGAACATTAAGAAAATCTACCAGCAACACATATACCACATAATATGCGCACATAATACCGGTTAACATTAAGAAAATACCTGATGGCACGCAACTACTCAGATTGGCATCCCTTCCCTTTCCGTCCCATTCTCAGTTTAAGTTAAGGTTTATTTTGAAAATTTACCCGTTTCACTTAAACTTCAGCTCTGATACCAACTTGGAAGGCCCCATTCCTGGGACGCTTACAGTTGGTCATTCATCATTCTTAAAACATATAATTACATTAACTTTAATAAACATTGCAGTGGAATTAGTGGAATAACTTTTCATTTCAATATAAATGCTTTTGCAAGTTAATACAACATTTATTATAAAATATCGTTTGTTCGTATTATAGTGCAAAAACATTATACAAAAGAATGCCATCCAAAATGAGCCGAGTAGCCGCCCCATGCCATCCTCAGCAATTTTACCTGCCAACTGGAAACACATAAAAAGTCAGCGTTGCTGAGTGAGTTCTAGTTTTATAAATAAAATACTTTACTTTCATTAAAAACCAATTCTTTACTTTCATGCGATCACACATCATACGTACACATAGGTAATATCATTATCATCTTCATCATTCATTATCTTTTACTTCTAACTAGATCCTATCAAACTTTACCCTCTTCATGGCACGCAGCCATGATTACTGAGGTCGAGTGACAAGGATCCCGTTTCGTATAGTGTTTTTATATTTCATCCGTTCATTTCTTTCATTCGTTCATTCTTTAACTTTCGTTCATTCTTTAACTTTCGTTCATTCAACGTACGTCATTACCATTCACATTCGTTACTTTCATTCACATTCGTTCATAATTTCTTACTTTCATTCGTACGTTCATTACTTTCGATGACATGTACATTACCCCAAATATTGTGCACGAAGTGGGTAACTGAGCCTGAGGTCTTTCATAGACCTCGAACATTAGGCACGGAGCTGGCTCCAGTACCTAGGGTAAGTACATCCACCACTTACCTTTTTTTCTTTCACTTTGGATCAATGCCATATGCTGTACCCCGAACATTGTACACGAAGCTGATGCTGGACCTGTGTAATTAAAACACGAACATTGTGCACGAAGCTGATGTAGTCACCTAGGGCAAGCGGCAAGGATCCCATACATATGGTCAATCACAAAGATTGTACCCCAGTGTGCATCCTTCGGGGTAGCTAACCCGTACACCGTTGAGCTAACACCTTTATTGAGTGTGCACCTCCAGACATTTTCTTGCAAGCCTTCCTTACGTTCATTCATTCATTAATGCATGCATTCATTCATCATGTTCCTCTTTCATTATCTTCCACTTTACGTTACATAATACTTTCATTTCATTCATTAACACAACACGTAAAGCCATAGGAAGGATAAACACACGTCATATTATAATAAGGAACATCAACATACATGGTAGCGACATCATACAGGGCATCATCATACATACATAACATACATCACGCATAAACATGCAACATCATCATCATTATGCCCGACATAACTTCTAAGGCCTCGACGGTCATCTTACGTGTATTTACGGGAACTTACACGTCAAAACTTACATCTGCAGTTTCCCCCGAAAGTCAGTAATTAAACTATGCTACTCCTCGGGTACAACAACTCTATTTGGGCGTATGGGCACCCTTCAGTCGCATGGCCTCCATTCGACTGAACATCATGCGAATGGACCAATACGGATGAACAGCAATGCGGATGAACACCTAATCGTGCGAATGGACCTCATGCGGGCGAACACTATGTGAATGGACCTTATACGAATGGGCCTCATGCGGATGAACTTAATGCGGATGAGTACTTATGCGACTGGGCCCTCATTCGCATGACTCCCCATGCGACTGGACCCCTAGTCGTGCGACTGAACCTCAGTCGTGCGAATGAACTCCAATCGCACTTCAATCGGCCGTATGGCCTCCAGTCGGTCGCCTAGTCCTAACTGATGCAGAAAGCAGTTCATCCCGAACCCAATCTGCCATTTTTGACCTCCAAGCTCATTCAAACCCATCCTAAGCCCAAATCAACCATCCTAAACCTTGGAAATGCATACTACAACACCATTCAAGCACACACAAGCCTGAAAAAAACTCCAAACGCATCACACGCAAAGACATCCAAATGGGTCAAACACACACACACATACAAAAACAGGTTTACTATGTTTTTTAGCCCCAAATCAGTTGAAAACGAGTAAAGTAGGGGTCCTAGAACTCACACAAACTACACCAAGAAGAAGAGCTTCGTTTACACCTGCTACACGACGATTTTCCACACTTGAATCCACTCGAACCAACCCTTTTCTCTTCTCTTCTCCCTTTTCTCTTCTCTTTCTCTCTATAGCTGAAATATGAGTGTGGGGAGAGGGTAAGGGCTGCCCTCTCCCTTCAAATATCCCCATTTACCTAACTTTGTCGCGTTGGCGAGTTTGGTCCCCCCGACTTTGGACTTTATTTCTTTTTCTTCCTTCGTCGGCTTCAAAGAAAATATCCGGGTGTTACAACTGAACTCAATCATACGATTGAGCATCCGACTGAGCTTAGTCGCATGCCATGACATTTGGGCCATACTCTTATGAATTTGATTTCGTTTGACTCAGAATTTCATACAGTTACCTTTGATATATGACATTTTAACCATTGATCATTTCAGACATGATCCTTTTAACTGAAAACCATTTGATCACCTCAGACGTGATCCTTTTAAATGAAAACCATTTGATCACCTCAGACGTGATCCTTTTAACTAAAAATCATTTGATCACCTCAGACGTGACCTTTTCATCTTTCAGAAACAACCTTTTCACAGTTAACGTTCGGTTCATTATGTGACATTCACAGAGTTCAGTCTTATTGCATAGTCTGACATCGACTCAATAAAAACATAATTAAAGCAGGAAAAACTTGAAATAAAACTGAAATAAGACATATTTTTGTATTTTTTATTTGAGAAGGGTTGAAAGCATTTTAACATCACTTAAACGATTCACATGGAATCAGACATGCATAAAACGCAATCATTTGGGACCTTTTGTATTTATATCGATAACAGAGAGCATTATATATACGATTCATAGAATCTCATTTATCTAAGAGTCAAAAGCACTAACAGGAAATCATGCTAGAGCTGTTGTGTAGCACACATTGATTTCGAACATCGAGATATGCAGCCACGATGATTGTCAGTATATTTATCTATTTAAATCCATATACAGATTTTTGACACACATTGGTGATAATTTAGGTGTATTAGTTTAATAAGTATTTGTGGATCCCACGCTTATATGGTAATCAACCTTCCTCAGGAGATATTTGAGCGGTCTATGGGTTTTTGTCAAGAAGAAACTATTTTAAGAGCTTTCAAAGAGATACCAAGCCTCAGGTAAGTGCCATCGCACAACAGAGAGGCGCAAACAACAATGAATTCTTAGAATATATAGGTTATGCTTATCCTCAGGTCAGTGCCATTGCACAGTAGAGAGGCGCACTTCCTATCTTCTTGTTAGAGCAATTTTATAATATATTTAACGCAACAATGACATTTTTCATTTACTTGATTGCGTTTCACTTGATTAGCTTTATGACATTTGTCATATGCATTGCTCATGTTTTTGGTCATTAGCACACATTTGTGGCTTTCTTTTTTTTTTGCTCCTCACCCCTTATTGGAAATATATTGATTGTGCAGACCAAGGATAAGATGGGAACCCACAACATGTTGATTGATTTAATTTAAGTGATTCACCACTGACGTCTACTAGTCTATTGTATTGAATCTACCGACACATCATATAATGGACATGCAACCCCTAGATCTACTTTCTCCATGTAACCATAGTAAGAGACTAGCTTACTATCATTTTTCAACTTATTAGGCTTTGACTTCTCAGACTTATAATTTTCTATGACTTTCAATATAATATTTCAAAAATGAAAATCTTTTTGATTTCCCAAATGATTCGATGCCTGTGTACTATCATTTTTCATTGTATTGAATTAATTTCTCGGATTTGAAGTCTTTGCTTTTCAGCTTACCTGCCCGCCCCCGTTTTTTTTAAGTAATAAATACTGAACCTGAAACCATTCTCCCCCTAAAATTCAAAAACAGAAAATCTTTTTATGTTTTTGAAATTTTCAAAAGCGAGAAAAAAAGAATAGTAAAATAAAAAATGAAATTAAAAAGTATTAAAATTGAAAAGACACTGGCGTACTAAGAACTTGATTCCTCCAGAATCATCTCTTCTTTCTTTTTGACGCCGTTAACCTCTAATAGATAGTAAAATCTTGGTTTATCAAAAGCTTTTGTATAGAGGCCGACTCGTTGAAAATCCGTGTTAATTTTAATCACATCGATTAAACGTTTAATTTGTTTCCAGCAAAAGATACATGTCCCCCTTTGATTTGTTTGACATTGAAAATGAGAGACAGATTCCCGGTCATGTGCCTGGATGCCCCACTATCAATAATCCAGGTGTTAGTGATAGCGCTGTAGCGGACAACCTGCAAAAACAGAAAAGATTAGTTCAGGAGTGGGACCCAAGCCTTTACTTGCTTGGGTTACCCAGAGGCATCACACATAACAAACTTCGCCCACTATCCTTGGGAAGTCAGAGAGGCAACATTCTTCATCTTATCCTCACTTTCAAACACACATGATGATTTCGCTTTCCACAAACCAGTCTTGTGTAAGGCCTGTTTGTGATAAACAGAGGACTAGTTTATTGTTTTAACATTTTGTTTGCTTTCATCACCATGTTTTAACTCCCTCACAGCTTTGCCAGGGGCTTGACTGTGTTGCCTATGGTATTGCAGAAATCTTTTTAGTATAGAAAACCTTGGTTTATTATCTTGAAAAAATTCAACCTTTCGTCTTGGTGTCAGATAATAAGGATAATTAGGAGATATATGTCCTCGTTTTTCACATCCATAACAGGATCTCCATTCAATAGGACTGAGAGATCTTTTGTGTGGGGGGAGTAAGGTCTAAGGTTGGTCTCTTTCTTTTCTAGTTGAGGTTGCTCTCCTTCTATAACAAATTTAATTGGTTTCACCTTTTGATTACCTTTTTCTCTCATTTTGTTGAGATTTTGTTGATGGAAAGTTTTAGAATGAGTTGGTTCTAATATTTTAGGTTTTGAAACATGAACTTTTGAACCCAACCCAAGAGTAGCATTGCTATTCTCATCATCCCAATTTTCAATGACAGCCGCATCTCTTATGCCAGAAGTTGTTGCTTCCTGGTCAGTAACCGGAGGCATAGGTTTAACTGTAGTGTCCGGATCACTGACTAGGGGTGTTGTTATCACATGATCCTTTATTGGGTTATTATTTACATGTTGACATTTTGTGTTTAACAGGATCGCATGTGGTGGTGGCACAACCTTATAACCAATCCCTTCCCCCCATTTTTTTCTTTAACCAAGTTTTTAACAATATGAGAGGAACTAGCAAGACTGTGAATTTTCTGATTTAAAGATTCAATTTCAACTTGAAGAATTGTTTTTTCTTTCTTTGTTTCCTCTATTGTTGTCAGATAGAACTTAATATCATTTGCTTGATTAAATGCAACAATCTCAGTTTCCCTAAGTTGCTTTCCTAACAGTTCAATCTTTTCTTTAAAACTGCTCTCATTTTGTTTTAACACCCTGTTAGCTTCAGTGCATAATTTTAAATCATTTACTAAACTGTCATTGTGATCTAACAATCGAGCAAATTTTAAATCTACGCTTTCATGAAATTTATTGCATTCTTCACAAGCATGTTTATCAAAAAGTTAATCTTTGGTACTTACCTGTGACGTGCTAGAGATGTCAGCCATGAAAGTAACCTGAGATTCCTCGTTAGTTTGAGATTCTGTGCTGGTAGCAGTCAATACATCTTCAACCAAATGATCCATGACATCCATAGCTTCTTCAGCGTTTGAATTAGCATACTCAGCTATGTTATCTCCTTCACTCGCTGACCCGTCATCAAGATCTTCTACCAATGCCACATTTGCTTCTCTATCAGAAAGAAATCTAAAGGACCAGTCATGTCGTTCATCTCCTTGAGCAACCAAAGCCTTCGAATCCTGACTCGTTGAAGCAACTTTCTTTTCTTTGTCCTGACGGTTGATGGATGAAAAAGGGTTACCATTTCTTGTCTTCTTAGGTTTCACGCACTCTCTTTTGAAGTGACCCTTTTCACCGTAGTTGAAGCATGTAACTTTGGTTTTATCAAAATCAAAAGTTATGTCTTTGGTGGCAACCAGATTCTGCCCCGTCTTCTTCATAAACTTTTTAGCCCTTCTCACAGCACTGGCCGAAGCCCACATGATATCCATTCTTTCCAACTCTGTCTTATCTACCTGCTCATAGTCCTTATTCACGAGATGACAGTTTCCTATCTTAGCAGCAACCAACCCATCATATGAGTGTACAACCGCAACGAGAAGATCCATATACTCTTTTGCTACCTCAACAGTAACATTTCCTAGATTCTCAATCTTCAGCTTTGTAGGATTAGAGTCAGAGATAAGATACTGAGTTCGAGATGATCCTGATGATTCACTTCCAGAAGAAACACTTTGAGAAGTTCCGGACGTGTTGGAAACAAATGCTATTTAAAGAGGTGCACCAGATGAAGCTGGTGTGGGAACAGCATTATATAGTGATGGATTCTATGTGTATGACCCTTTCTTGGACTTGTATTTCATCCTTATCTCATCCTCTCTCAACTTCAAACATCCGCCGCAGGGTAAACCACCGCCTCTCAGGTCCCCCAACTGATTCTACCATAGAGGTCAACGATAGACAATAACTCCCCCCCGAACACAGCTTACAACTTTCATCGTACTGTGCTCTCCAAAGAGCAACTCTTCTCAAAATCTCACTCAAAAGGTGCTGAGTTGGAATCCCATTCTAATTCTAACTAAGGATTCTTGTGGTTTCGAAGGATCCAGCTACAGGAGAACCAGGAACGGAGAGCTTTCCCCCCTTTTCCACCGACTCTTTGGCCTTAAGAACGCTTAAGAATGTGTGATTGCCCTTCTCCGACCCTTACTGCCCAACCTGAGAGCATACAGCTAATGCGTTCCATAGTAATAAATTTGTTAAAGGATAAGTATTGAGGTAGTTACACCATGAGTATGCAGCTCACTCATCAGATGATAAAACCTATCTATAATATCGTCCAAGCTTTCATTTCCCATGGATGAGAAGTTATCGAATTTCTTCTTTAGTGCTTTAGCCTTCAGTGCCTTTAAGGTTGCATTACCATCATATCTCTTTTCCAGTGCCTCCCACAGCTTCTTTGAATGTTTATGTTCCAAAAACTGATGGAAAATATCCTTTGGAATCGACTGTGTCAGTAAGGCATAGGCTTTCTTTTCAGCATTGTATGTAATCTTTTGCACTCCTTTCATCCCACTTAGAGTCAGCTTAACTCCATTTGCTCCAACAGGTATAGTATAACCAGTCTTAATTGAAGTCCACAAGTTTGGGTCAACTCCGTTAAGGTAGATTTCAAACCGTTGTTTCCATTGCGGGTATTCATCCAAGGTCAACAGTTTTGATGGTTTGTTATGATTTCCAATCTCATTTTTCAGAAGTAATAGTTTCTAGATCCGTGAGTCCTTTCCAGCAGTAAACGCAGAGTTCTGATCGTCCATGGTTTCAAACTTGAAAAATTATGTATACGACAGAGTCAATCGTGCGATTGGAGAGTACGACTGAGTTCTATCGTGCGATTGGAGAGTGCGACTGAGTTCAATCATGCGATTGAGTTCAATCATGCGATTGAGGGATGCGAATGAGTTCAACCGTATGGGTTAGCTAAATCGTGCGAATGAGCAATACGACTAAGGCCAGTCGTGCGGTTGAATCGTGCGATTGGGATTTAGTCGTGCGATTGAGCCAATCGTGCGACTGAAGATGCTGTGGATGAAAAATTCGAATCTTTGAACACTTTCACACCAAAAACAATTTTTCACGAACCCTAATATGCTGTAAGTCGAAAAGTTTGAAACTTTTGAATCATGCACACTTCAATAAAACTTTTTGAATCAAAACACAAATCTTTTGAATTAAAAACGTTAATTTTAACAAAACACCAATCGATTCCAAGAAGAATCACGAGCCAATGCTCTGATACCAGTTGTTAGGACCGATTACGTACGGAGTACTAACTTATTAAACGTGAAATCAAATCAAATAGTACGGAATCCTATTTGATTGGCATCAAATCAGTGATGTGACATCCCTCACTATCAGGCCCGTCAATTGACTCGAAGTTCGTTAATTTTCTCGTGCATTTATTATCCTTGTGTAATTTACTCGTTTTCGAACCCAACCTTGATCCTGTCGTTTAGCATGCTGACGTAAATTTTACAATGTATTGATTAAAAACAATTAAATTAAATCTTATATAAATCGCTACCAGTATAATTATGAGTAATACTATTATTATTAATAATTTTTTATTACACGATTAGTAATATTATCTTTTATTATTATTAATATTATTATTCTATTATTATTAATATTGTTATTATTATTATAATAATTATAGTTTAAGGTTTAAATTGTAATTTAAATAAACTTAAGGGATTAATTAATTAGAAGTTGAGGGGCTAGGGTGTACAATGTATATATATATACATAGAATTGTCGTGAAACAGTTGACCACTTCAGCTCAAACCCTACACGGCTGCCGTTCGACGATCTCAACTCTTCCGATCACCGAACCAAGCTTTCTAGCTGCAACAAGTCATCATCGTCTCGCCATTTAGACGTCCCGCAGGTAAAAAATCGTTATACATCTTGTTTCACTTCATTTCGTTGGGTTCGGTTTCTTCTTTTTCGGTTCGAGTGGTTACGGTGTGGCGCGGTGTTGTACGATGTTATACGGTAGTTGTACGGCGGTGTGTGGCGGTGTTGGGATGATGTGTGCGTGAATCTGTGTCCGTGTTTTGTTATTGTGTGTGTATAAATGATTGAGATGTTTGTATATATATATATATATGTACGTATGGGTATGTAAGTATATATACCTTGTGTGCGTATGTATAGCTTCTGTAAGTTGTATGTTTATGTTTTGCATTAGAAGGTAAGTTTCTATATTATCATGTGTATGTATGTATTGGCGTGTATATATATGTATACGCATCTACCCGAATAAATACCTATGTAATGCCGATTGTACGCATATATATAAGCCGTGTTGTATGCATATATATATATACATATGTATATGTATATATATATATATATGTATATATATATGTATATATTTGTATATATATATGTGTGTATATATATGTATATATATATATGTATATATATATATATGTGTGTGTGTGTGTGTGTGTGTGTGTCTTATATATTTAGGTGTGTGAATGCATGTGTGTGGTGCTATGTGAGTGTGACCGTGTGAAACTATGTGGGTGTGTATATTTCATTTTTTTATTTTTATTTTTCTATTATTATTATTATTATTATTATTATTATTATTATTATTATTATTATTATTATTATTATTA
>BJCO01735809.1:0-16264 GCA_018326465.1 Flaveria floridana
CTAAAGTCGATGTATTGCCGACTCCTAGGAGCCGTATGCTTGTGCACTAGGGAACCAAATACACTTAGCCAATCTTATATACTTGTAATCAAGTCGAGGTTTGGTTGTAACGATATGTGTTCTATAACCTTGCTAACTTATAACCTATGACATGAATTGCTACTTGTAATCTTATTATATTATGTATGAAAACCTTGGAAACTCACCAACTATTTTTAGTTGACCTTTTATTTTTATCATGTTTCAGGAAATGCCTAAGTTTAGAGTGATCTTTTGAAGCTTGCAATAATCTAGGATTTGGACCTAGTTAATGGAATAAAGAATTATATTTTGCTATGTTATGTTTAAACTTATTGCATATTAGAGACTTATGTTTGTAATTTCTTTTGAAACTTATAATTTGAATATTTACATTTAAATATAGCGTTATGTGGCTGTGAACAATCTTAACCCTCACATCTCGACGATTCCGCCGTTAAGGTTAGGGTGTGACAGATGGTAGCACCAGTTCGAGCAGTAGAGAACATCAACATAGAGGGAAGGAGGAGTAGAGGTAGACCTAGGCTGACCTGGGACGACATAATCAGGCGAGATATGATAGACCTGCACCTCTCTGAGCACATGATCGAGGATAGGAATGAGTGGAGGCGTCGAATTAAAGTTAAGGACTTTTAGTGGGACCTGTGGGTGGGAAGGGTAGATGTAGACTTGTTGCGGGCCCCCTGTTTTCCTTAATATGCCCTTATACGTGATTTTTCCTACTTATTTGTTGTTCATACTTTCTAAGTTTCTATAGGATTTATGCATGTGTGTTGTCTGCCATTTATTATGATTGTGATTGTAATTTGATTTTCTTTGTGAGTCGGGGGTCTCTCCGGAAGCAGTCTCTCTATCTCACAAGATAGAGGAAAGACTCGCCACCACCTACCCCTCCCAGACCCTGCTATTGAGTGGGATTTACTGGGTACGTTTGTTTGTTTGTTTGTTTGTTTGTTTAAGAGATTTAATTATATATAAAAATTATTTAAAACAAATTAATTAAAATTGGATTTGAGAGACTTAATAAATAACATTCCATGGTATAAAAAAGCAAGATAAAAAGTTTAACACGTAACCTCCTTTATAGTGAATGTTGGAAGAAGATTGTTTAACCACGAGCACATATAACTTGATTTTATACACCGTTCACTCTCTTATGGGTTTGAATGTCGAAAAAACCTAGCCAGGATGTTAGATTTAATTAAATTAGTTTCTATTAAGGGACGTGTGAGTCTAGTATATCAAGGTTCGTACTCACGTAGTGAATATGATCGGATGAATTAATGGCGCATTAGTGATTCAATTAGCTGTTAAAAAGTATTGCATTAAATTTATTTTACGAGTGTCAGCCGTACCCACATTATAATGGTTGGCCTGAACTCTGCTCTAATAAATAGTAATCAGGACACGTGACAACATCGTATTCATACTTATCAAAAATTTCTCGTTTATCTCTCTTATTAAATAACTACATTAATT
Source organism: Flaveria floridana (assembly GCA_018326465.1). Taxonomy (NCBI): domain Eukaryota; kingdom Viridiplantae; phylum Streptophyta; class Magnoliopsida; order Asterales; family Asteraceae; genus Flaveria; species Flaveria floridana. Next base: position 1,519 of record BJCO01735809.1, read on the forward strand.
ACTAATAATATTATTTAATTTTTGGATTAAATATAATGTTTTAATAACTAAAAAAGATCCTTTTATGCATGTTATTTCTAGATAAATAAAATTTTTATAATTTTTGAATTTTTTTCAAAACATCAAACTTTTTAAAAATACTAAATATTTCAAGCGCATACCATTTTTAGGAGTAAATATCATATCTCTGCAGCAGAAAATCGTAATATTATTTCCAAATATCGTTTTATAGTTAACAAATTTTTATTCTATTTAGAGTGAATTGCCGTTTTTCTCCCTTTAGTTTGAACACATTTGTCATTTTTATCCAAAAGTATTTTTTCTTACATTTGGCTCCCCAAGGTTTGAAAAAAATCACCATTTTCATCAAAAAAAAAATGTTAGCTCCATTGTTTTAATATATAAAATATTCATCGTTAAAAGAGTACTTATGTGAATTTTCATATAAAAACAAATTCCTAATTTACTCTTACGTGTTGCTGATAAAATATCTTTCATGAAAATCATGTTTTGGATAAAAAGGATAATTTTTTCAAACCTTGGAAAGCCAAATGTAAAAAAAACATTTCTGGATGAAAATGACAAATATAACTAAACCATAAGAAAAGACTCTTTTATTTAATTTTTTTATTTATTTAACTCGTGTAATATAAATACTTATTTAAACAATATAAACTACTAAACGAATCACTACTTTAACAACTAACTACTCTCAATAGTACTCCTGACACCTATTAATAGCATATAACGAGAAAAATAACATACATAATAATATAATATGATAATAGTATACAAGTATCAAATTAATAGAAAAACTTACATCCACAAAAATACACAACTTTAGGATGTAACTTGCAAGGAAAACCCATGAACGAACGCAATTCATGGTTGAATGTGGCTTATGGTGATCATCAACTTTTTGTTGAGATCTTCCACTTCATCGTATTACAAAATTAAAAATAAAAGAAAAAAATAAACTATATAACCAATCATATAAAGATTAGTCATGGTAAGTAGTATACTTCACAATTACCAAAAGACTAAAATTCTCAATATTACTGTAGAGTGCAGGTTGTGATAAATTATCCTAGAAAATCTAGGAACTGGTGACACAAAGATTAGGTCGACATCGATAAACCTTGATCAACAGTAACCGATGCGCTTCCTTCAACTGTCACATCTGACTCAATAAATACCTGATTATTTGTAATATTCCTCAAAATAGTTTTTGGAAACCAATTACTCGCATTAGTCATCAAAGCATGTTGCACAAATTTTATTCTTCTAGGAAAAAGAAGTATCTTGTTAAAATCGACCGTCCATGAGGTACCATTGACCTGTGTGACATCTCTAGCAACAGTTGCCTTAATGTTCATCCCGTTCACAACGTTATTATCGACCACAACACGCCCGATATCATTAAACTCTTTGTTCGTTTGATCCAACTGAACGATATCGACCCCTTTGTTCGAACCAGAAAACATGTTGTTCAAGATGTTTACACCATCTACGACTCCACGAATCGACTTCAGAACAATAAACGCGTCCCCAAGAAAGAAACAATCCGAAACATGAAGTTGCACAGGGTCTTCGGCTACAATGCCAGTGTAATCGAAGTAAGAGTTCACGATTCGGGTTTGTGTTATCCCGGGTACGTTAATATATATCCCGGTCCCACCGAAACCGTACGCCTTATTGTAGCAATGTACACCCGTGATAATATTAGCTTGGCCCGAGATCATGATCCCGACTTGGGCCGAGAAAATGACGACATCGGTGATGGCGTTGTCGTTTCCTTGTAGATCTATCGCGGTGCCCGTGAAGTTACGTTCTTTGGGGTCCCCGCCCGCGGTGATATGTTGGCCTAGGAACGAGTTGCGGATGTAGGTCTCGTGACCACGTTGTACTAGGATGCCCGTCGTGGTGAAATGGGCGATGTAACAGTTGTCGATGCTCGTTCTTAGGGCGTCAACGGCTCGAATACCACCTCCCTTGAAGTTGCAATCCAACATTAGGTCTCTAAGTGTTACGAACTCGTAATTGTAAGCACGATTTGATGAAGATGATAGGTCTAGTAAGTAGCTATCGGTTGTAAAGTTATCAGATGCTTTTAATGTTCCTCCAAAAATCTGTTTGAAAATAAATAAAAGTAATGTTAGTTACTTATAAGTTATAGATAACTTAAGAAGAGACGGGGCTGGTCCCAAGAATTTTTAAGAGACATTGGGTCCGGGGCGAGAACAAACAATGGACCACTATGATACGAAACATAAAAAATATGAATCGAATAACTTGTATATAAAAAAATTATAATACAACGATAATTGTAATAACAATAAACAAAATAAAATATTGTATCAAAATAATCTAATTTACTTACTTAAGCGAATCGAGATTTTTTTTTATCATTTTCTAAAACAAAGTTCTCGATCAAGTTTTAATATTAAATTAAGTTTAGATTAGTTAAATGGTATTAGGTTAAATTATTTAAAAATATTAATGAGCTCTAAAGTAATGATTAATAGGTTAAGATAATTAAAATATTATTAGGTCTTTTTAATAAGTTTATTAATAGTTTATAACTTTTTTTAAAAATATATACATATATATATATATATAATATAAATTTAAAAAAAAAATTCTAGACTCCTGAGGAGGTTGGGCCCTGGGTGGTCGCCCACCCCGCCCCCTTAGGGCCGGCCCTGATAAGAGATATGTTCCTGTGTGTGAACAAAATTAATGCTTACTCGGATCCTAATAACAATAGAGGGTACGTAATATATATTTACAAACGCCAGAAAACTTGATATAATAGTAAACAAGTTTTAAAAGTGTTTTAATTAAGTCACTCGTATTTCTATTTGTTCCAATCAAGTCACATATATATTTATTTGTTCCAATCAGGTCATTAAAGTTTTAGAAGTGTTCCAATTAGCTCACTCATATTTTTTTAAAATTTTTAAATAATTCACAAATTTTTTAAAATGATTAAGTTCTTTATAAACACTATTAATATTTATATATTTCAATTGTTTTTAAAATATTTTTACAATTAATAAGTGATCTAATTAGAATAACTTTAAAAACTTAATGACCTGATTGGGATAATTTTTTTTATAAGTGACTTGATTAAGACAAAATATTTATGAGTGATGTGATTAGGACAAATAAATTTATGAGTAACCCTGATTATAACAATCTTGAAACTTGAATACTGTTTTATAAAATTATCCCTTAATATGTTATATATGTTGTATCCGACATTTGAAAGATGTAATTCTAGACATTAAAAATGTTATATATCAGACATAAGCAGTAATAAAACATTAAAAGAAGGTCGAAGATATTCAATTTTTATAAACATGTAAAATAAGTGTGATCGAGACATTTTATTACTATGGTGCCTATATTTGTTAATCATAAGGTGTAATGTATTGAAATTTTAGTCATTCGATTTCAATAATTTGATATTAAAGTGAAACTAGGTTTTGGCGTCTCGCGTTGCGGCGGCCGTACGAGTTTTAACGTAACCGTAAACCAAAACTAAAATCAAAATGAAGGTTCGAAACCACAAGATAAGCAAAATACACAAAGTAAAACACACCAAATCCCCAAATTCATAACACACTAGAACATGCAGAACCCAAAAGTAAATCAAAGCCCAACACCATACATAAAACAGACGAAAATCAAATACGCAAGAAGGCGACACGGTTCAAATAGAAAAACGACAAAAATCAAATACCCGAAAAGAGCAAACAAAAGGAAAATCAAAACCTTAATTGCGAGAATCGTTAGGGTGTCAATAACGAATTAAAAAAAGCCAACGCCAACGAACCGTATAAACGAACAAAATCAAAACACGCATTAAAGACACGTGTTTAGACATCAAAAACCCACAAAAAAACCCACCCCAAACCTCGAACCCATACAAAAAACAAACTCTATAAAAACACGTATAAAAAAACAAAAAAACAAAACAAAAAAACGACCAAATGCGAATATATAATATGATAACACCAGTTAAAATTAGTCTCCGGATATAAATGACGCATGGTATGATATAATATATAAACTTTAGTCAAATACTATCTAATGAAAATAAACATGGGCAGAAATATACTATCTTTTCAAGATTTCTGTTATGGAGTGGTTATGACAGACACCAACCATCGATTAAATCTACAAGCTAATCAACCAACAACAGAGCTTGAGTACGTGTTAAGAAAATGACAAAAGTAATATTTACAAATAAGTGCACTTTAAATATCATACATCACTTTTAGGTCAACCATAACTTTAAGTCCATTTTCGTATTTCTTGTTTTAACTTCAAACATATAGTCTTGCGAAGAATACTTATCAAAGAGCTTTGTATCTTTCTGATTCAACTTAAAAATCTTTTTTCAGTTTGAAACTGTAAAACAGTATTTCTTCTAAACGTAAATACCCCTAAACATTTTATTTATTTTCAAAACTATATGACATATTAATATATTCAGCTAGATACAACCATACAATATAGATTAATTTTAAGTAATGAGACCGATTTTCATATAATAACACAACCCCGTAAAACCTATACCCATGTAGGCCTGTAAATGAATCGAACGAACATGAACATCAACATGTTCGTGTTTGTTCATTTAACTTTTACCGAACACAAACACATAATCGAACATGATTTTTTGTTCATGTTCGTTTATTAAGAAAATTTTTTTATGTGTTCGTTCATATTCGTTCGTTAAAAATCTAAATGAACACGTACTTCACGACCATAGATGAACAATAATAAATGAACATAAATGAACAATAATAAACAAATATAACTGAACACAAAAAAACAACGTTAAATGACCATTTTGAAACTTTTAGTATCAGTAAAAATCAAAATCTCACTAAACTTATAGGTTTCTAGTATAACATAATACACTTATGTTTCATATATTAACACATAATACCTTATTATTAATATATTAATATATATAAATAATGAACATAAACAAACGTAAATGAACAAACATAAACGAACACATATGACGAACATAAACGAACGTTCATGAACGTAAATGAACGAACAAAACATATGTTCATGTTTGTTTGTTTAACTAAACGAACATAAATTTTTTTGTTCATGTTCGTTCATTTACTAAATAAACGAACATAAACGAATTTTTCGCTTAACAGTTCATGAACAGTTCATCAACATTCGGTTCATTTACAAACCTATACCTATGAAAATACCCAAATTAATGATCATCTCAACTTAAGTTTTCTAGTGATTAGAGATCGAGTGTCATTCTAACCCAAGTTCAGATCATTTGCTTTAGATAATTTTCAACCTAGAGTAAACTGGTAATAAATATTGCAACAAGTGTATATGAACAATATTAATTTTGGATGATATCAAAGAACGACTTACCATGATATTGCCGGCAACCGGCAGCTTTACTGGACGGCTGATCTTGTAAATTCCACCGTCCAGACTTATCCGTACGCCACCAAGATTGGTAATACCTTGCATCAAGAACCCATCACCCAGGACGGAAACCGCGTCCGATATCGCCGCAAGGATAGCATCCGTGCTGTCGGTTTTCCCTGTGGGGTCCGCGCCATACTCGATCACCGAATACACTCTTGAACTGCTTTTTGCCTGTACACATCAGTTGTTTTAACTTTCAACACAAATGTTCATATTATCTGACAGTTGTAGGAAAGAGAATAATAATACTTACGGACGAAGATGGAGATGGAGATGGAGATGAAGATGATGCTAGAGAAACGTGTTCTCGTGTGAAGAAATTTGACTTAAATTCTTGCAATTTTCGTATAGGGAAATGATGATCATGAAGTGAATGATCGATTAATGAGCTCGTAGGAGATGAATGCGCGATATATGAATGATTGATCATGATGAAATAAGATAGTACTTGTAGCATTATAATTGTGTCACACGTTAATGAACCCATTGCTGGTGTTTATTGTTTTGTGTCTCTATGATCCTGATTATATAGCGTTTGTGTATGTCTATAAATATAATGGGGATAGATGTCACGGTAAGTGGAAGGGTTGATTAAGATGTTGAACGAAAAATGGGTTGTTCATTGAAAATTTATAAGAAAACGTGTGCATACAAAATGACATTCAAACATACTTTTGGAATAAATTAAGGCTATATTTTGGAGGAATTTTGTAACATCCTGCTCATCATATTATTAATATTGTGTGTTTTACTCACGAACAGCTTACGAATTTGATTTTTGTGCTCAAGTGAAAAACTTCTAAAGAACGCTTAACTATGAAATTTTTCTCTCATCTACAGTAAATAAGCCATAACACGTTGGTGTTATTTGAGATAGAACATTTCTAATAAACCTAGCATCTGTCATGTTTAAGATCAAGTTTTGCTTAAGATGTTATAGTTAAAAACTGTATTAACACTTGTATGTAATACTGGTTTTAAATATTAAAAAAAAGATTGAAGTAGAATGAGTTGTGCATTGTATTATCGCCTTACATGATAGGATAAAACAATATGTACATTTGTATAAACGGTTTTCATGGTTCTTTACTTGATTATGTATTAAGTTCCCTTTTTATATTTAACCTCAAATTGAATTGAAGGATTTTAATAAACATAGTTCTATAGTACTTAGAGCAAGGGCTTAAGCTTATCTCAACTACGATTAGGTGGGTTAATACTTAAAAATTAAATCTTATTGATCAATCAATCCTAATAATATGACATTTAATATTAAAAAATTGAATTGTGATTAGTGGCTTGTACATAGAATCAAAACCGTTGAAAGAGATTTAAAAGTTATTAGTTTAATAATAATTAAATATTTTGTTGTTCCTTTTTAAAAAAAAGTAAACATTTATATATAAGGCTATTTGTTGTGGGTATCTATCCATCATCAACAAGTTATCTAGTAATATTACGATATGTGATGCTAAATATATGCTGATCAGACACTGGATAGAGCCACTGATAAAGTAGTCTGACCCTATTATGGATAAAGTGATAAGAGACTTTAAAAAATTTCTTAATTTATTAAATTAAATTTTAAATGTAAAACATTAATATAAAATTAAACATTATAGTCAAATAAAGTTCATTAAAAACATAAAACAATTAAAAGACACATTAAGTAAGTTTTTAAAAAACAACAATACAAATACTTGTCTAATACAAGATCATCTGGTCATCTAACCCATAAATGCTCGACCAATTCATGACGAAGGTTTCCGTGTATCTAACGGTTCTTGATTGATGCTATGTTTTCAAGCCTTTGTTGTTCAGTGATTGTCGATTGTAGTGGGGAATTTCTACTTGGTAGTTTTGACAAATAACCTTACATCCACTTTCTAAAATCATGTTATGTAGATTAAGACAAGTATAGACTACGCTCATTATCTTTCCCTTGTCCATAACCGTATCGGGTTTGCGATCAAATTAAAGCGTTTTTTCCAAAAGGTTTTTAAATGTCTTTTCTTGCAGATTCTTTCTTTTTCATAAATATTTTCATTTGTCTTCAAGTGGGGACGTAAAAACTTGAACTAGTGTCACCCATTTGTTGTCAATTCCATCAACAAGGTAGTACCCGTATTTAAAATGCTCTCCATTTGCATAAAAATATTAAGGGGATTCGATGCCATCAATTAGGTCATTGAATATAGGAGATTGGTCGATAACATTAAGGTCGTTATTTGACCCGAAAACACCAAAAACGCATGCCAGAATAAAAGATCACACGAAGCCGTCGCCTCAAGTATGATAGTAGGGCCGGGGTGATCACCACGTTGAAACTGACCTCTTCAAGCAGTAGGACACATAGCCATCCAACATGCATACAAGAAAGGCTACCGAGCATTTTAGATAAACCATGTTTTTCACCACGCACCTCGTATATGCGCTGGATATCATATATGGTGGGTCAACGCAAATATCTTCGAGAGTAATTCAACACGATTCCTACGAAGGATTTCAAGTGAATCACGTGTAATTTTAAACAAATTATACAAAGTAAGGAAATATTTATATACCTTGAAAAAAATATTCAAGTGAATAACATGCAATTTTATTAAACATTTGTAGATACTCGCCCAACGCGTCCGAAGTAACACCATACACTAATTTTCGAAGAGCCGCCATAACCTTTTGAAAAGTGGTGAATCCGGCTATACCTCTAGCGTCTTCTCTTTGTTGAAAAAACAAATATCACTCCGACAAATCATTTGATATACGCAAAAATAATTATCTACTTAAACGAAAACGTGTTCTAAAACTTTTTTCGTCATAAAGACAATCCGGGGAAAATTGTGTCTTACCAAAGTATTATTAGCATTCACTTGGTCACGATCTAGAGGTGAAAATCTAGTTAACGATCGTTGATGTCGAGACTGCTCGATCAAATGCTCGAGTCCCCATAGATAAAACGAGCTCGTCTTTTTTGGATGATTCGGATGAGAAGAAACTTCATTCAATGATTGATATAGAGTATACTTTTTGTTTGTTAATGTAAAGAGAAAATGAGTAAAATATGATGGTTTGCATAAAATTTGGAGATGAGTATTTATAAGTAATTTATTTAAAGCTTTTAACGGCTATTAATTGGAAACCAAAGTCCCAATGGCTATATTCCCTTCTGTGACCGCCCTCACGCCCCCGATCACGCCCCTGTATTACGGTGTTCGCGACCAGGTGGCTGCCACATGGATGACGCCCCTCCTTTCACGCCCCACAACATGTAGTCTAAATTTCAAGGAGTTATATTATATATACACTAAATGTATGGCCGATGTCTCATCAAGTTTGCGAGGGAGACTAGTGTTCACTAGGAACAAGTGAGATGCACCATTATATTATATCAGGCATTAGGTGTTTGATTTTTTAAATTAACATATAGTCCTCAATTGTAAGTAGACATACACATCGTATGAACTCAAGTTTTTATCCTCAAGTGTTTTTAACTCAATTAAAATTTGTCTAGGGTCTCACTCATAACGTTTCCTTTTCTTTAGTTTATATAACTTTTAGAGTATGATGCTCTATCAAATTTCAAAAGCACCATTGCAATATTTTTATTTTTATTTTTTTACGTTTTGGTTTCGTTTAACGTAGTTGTGCCTAATGATGTGTAAGTTATCAAAAGATAAAGATTCAAACCGTCAAATCTATTTTAATATCTCAATTTTGTTTTGAATGTTATGAACAACTCCTGCACACGAGTACATGGCTATGTCTCTATGTCAGTTTTTTAATAGTTTGACGCCATGGTTTCCGTTTACTAGTTATTAAAAGATAAGCTAATTTAAAGTTTATTCTACCCACTACATCAAATAGATAAAAAGAACATCTAACTACAAATGAAATGGGTCAACATCTTTTTATGGTATGGCCCACCGTTACGAGGAACTCTTTGACATTTGATATTATTGTTAAACTATGAGCATGTTAGGTTAACTTGACGCTGGAAACTTGAAAAATGTAGATTTTCAACTAAAAGTATGCTATTCAAATGTGATGATGTCGCATAAACATAAACATAATATTACAAAATATGGTAAGAATAGTTAAATAAACTCCAAGCAATATAGTTTACTTAATACATGTCGTCCCCGACAATCGTAAAAAGAAAATCGGGTTCTGGGCGCGTAGAGAAAAATGAGCTCCTTATCATATTAATTAAATAATTTATATATAAATTTTTATGACATGTACGAGTAGAAAAAATAATATCATAGTTCGATCAATCGATCGCTCAGACTCTCTATGTTTCGATTGTTCTTTTACCGCCTTTCCCCAAATCACAAGTTATTTTGTTTGAATTTAAAATAGATTTAAAATCTAGTAATAGATAAATGGTAGTGTGCTAAAATAAATAAAATATTAATGAGCTCTAATGTTTATTAGGCTTAAAATAATTGAAATGTTAATGAGTTTGTTGAGCCTAATAAATTTAAGTGTTTAACAATGTACATATGGGTTTTTTAAAAAATATATATAATATAATTTTTAGAAACTTCAGGCTCCTGAGAAGATCAAACCCTGGGCTCCCACCCCACCCCCTTAGGGCCGACCCTGACTTAATATTCCATCACAGTTGGTGAGGAAACATATTTAATTTAAACTTGAACGAAAAGACTGAATATATTAAGATAAGAATAATATTTCAATATAAGGAAAAGCTACCACTTACAGGTAACTTACCACTAACAAAAAATGTGTCATTGGTATCATTGGTTTCTAATAGTGAAAGTTACCACTGACAGGTAACTTACACAGGCTTGGCTCAACTGTTTTAGAGGGTCGAAGCGAAGTGTAAATTTAGAGGCCCTTTTCAACAGTTATTGTTATAAACCCTCTTCTTTATTCAGGCTTACGAACAACAATAATTACCTAGAAAGTTTATAGTTTGTGGAGTTTACTATGATGTCTCGTCTAATTTTATTTTCTTCCTTTTCGAGGCACTTAGTTCATATTTTTTATTTTAATTTGATATGACAAAAACTAATAAACTAATAACTAAAAGTAATAACTATAATCCTAGTAACAACTATAGGTATAAATGTATATGAGGAAATTAATATATATATATATATATATATGTGTGTGTGTGTGTGTGTGTGTGTGTGTGTGTGTGTGTGTATGTATGTATACATATATAGGGTAAGATTCAAATGAGAACCTTGTGTTATTACGACAACTTGCAACAACCCGTCAATATCAATAGAAATCATAATTTTTTATTGCAATAATAATATTACACATACACAAGATTATGATATTTATATATATGTGTGAATTCATAAATGTAAAAAGTTTACATTGGTGTAAGTTTTACTTACAACTTTAAATATATGTGTTTTTTACAAAACTTACACTAATGTAAACTCTTCTACACTTACAAATTTACACATATACATAAAAGATCATAATCTTCTATATGTGTAATAATGTTATTTAAGTAAAAAAATAATAATATTTATTGATTTTGATGAGTTTTCGTAAGTTCTCGCATTAAAAGAGGGTTCTCGCTTGAACCTTTCTTTCTCTCTCTCTCTATATATATTATATATATATATATATATATATATACATATATACACACTATCATGCGTGTGTGTGATTGTGTATGTGTTGTATAAAAATATATATACACATATATATACATAATTGATCGTATGTGTGTTAGTATATATATATATATACTAGACTAAAGACCCGTGTAACACACAGGTTCAATAATTAAAAACTATTTTTTATTAAAAACATTCGTAAGTCATGATATTATTACTTTATATATCGATTTTTATGTTTAATTTTTAAAAATCATCTACATTTAATAGAGTTAAGTTCGATTTTAATCCTTGAGGATTGTAAATTATAACCATTATCCTCAAAAAATTAAAAACATCAATTTACCTTTAAAAGTTTTATAAGTTGTTTCGATTTCAGTCCAAAAGTCTAATTAGTTGTTTCAAATTTATCTAAAATAATAAAACTTTTGGGTGAAATTGAAACAACATATGAAACTTTTGGAGGTAAATTGATGATTTTAATCTTTTGGAGGAAAATGGTTACTTTAATAAAACCTTAGGGAGTAAAATTTAAATTAACTCTATTTAATATTAGCAACTTTTTCTTTATCAATGCTTATAAATTTAAATAATGTATAATATAAAATAAAATGAACTTATAAATAAGAACTTTAGTTCATAAACAAATTATATTAAACATGATAACATCTATAAACATCTGAAAAGTTCTTTGTATACAAAATTTGATGTTTTATTCGTAAATTTACCATCATTGTCTAATATTAATAATTTTAATTCATTTATACTTGTAACTCGAGATAATACAACATAGAGTATGAATCAGTGCCAGGGACCAAACACGCTATGATTACATAAAACTTTGGACTATCTTTGTGATTTTTAAAGTTTAGGGACCAAACATGCAATTTGATTAAACCACAGGGGCCATTTATGCAATTTTGTCTTTTTTTTACCAAAAACATTAACCAATTTAATGCTTACATCAATTAAAACTAAATCAAAGTTTCATGCTTTCATAAACAAAAATATAAAGTAGTCAAATTGATGTTAAAAAACCAAACTACTAAAGTTTACTTGAAATCAAAATAAAAATTCTTTAATCGTACGTACCACTGCTATTGTTTCAATCAAGATTTGTATATATGAACATTGAATTGATACTTTACAGAAGATCAATTATGATTTAAAACTTGGGGTGTGAATGATATTAAATAGATCAATTAAGACGTAAACGATCGGTGAGTTGAACTTGAAATATAACGTGATTTGAGGTAAATTGAAACCATGATATGCTTGTAAATTAAAAAGGATATAAAATAGTTCATCTTTCCTTTTGAAAATCGATATTATGATTTGGGGAAATCAAACCCTGAGTTGATTATTTGAGACCATTGATTTGATGAAATATATAAAATCATTTCGGAATAGAAGACGCGTATGAGGTTTTTTCTCATTTGCATAGTACGAGTGAATTAGGAAATCTTTAATTACTTGTTTGAATAAACAAAAATCCAACACATTTCAATTCACAATTTTAGTGTAATACAACCTTTAAAAACTCATTATATTATCTGTTTGATAGTGTTATAGACAATAAATTCTTGGGTGTGAAAACAGTCAACTATAACTTGCAATCTATAGAAAAATAATTTAATAAAATGAGTGTTTTCAAAAATATCTTCCAAAATGATTTTTTTACTAAAAGTTAATTTTTCTTATTTATAATATGATTGGATAAAAGTACGTCTTTTTTTAATAATGTTATTTAAGTAGAATTAAAAAGAGAAAGTTTCAATGAAATAAAAACTAATTTAGCATCTCTTATTATTTTAAAAAATGTTCTATAGTTTCTTTTATAAAGGTTTTTTTAAAACCTTTTTAATAACGTTTTCTCATACAAAAATATTAATACTTTTTCATCAGTGTTTTTAACATTTCTTTACAGAATACGTGTTTTTATATAGAAAAGATATTTTAATAAAATTAAATGGTTTATGTAATTTTTTAAATTATATATATTATATAACTGTTTTAAACATAAATTTATATATAGTAATAATCGTTTATATAAGCATATATATAAGAGATAAAATAAACATCATTACATACAACGCTAGTTTCATCTTGCGATGGCTCGATCTCGACATATGAAGCTCGGGCTCAAAACTATTTATTAAATGAGTTATAAAATGAGTTCGAGCTTGTTTAAGCTAAGCTTAGTTAGAGTTTTCAGCGAGTCGGTCCCGAGTGGCTCACGAGACGGTGTGACTTGTTTCTCCTCTAATAGTTGTGGGAAGTGTATTAGTGACGTACATGCCATCGATAATTGAAGATTACATTTGTAGTTCGTAAAATAGAATAAAAATAAACCATTAACTTTTTATTTGTTTCGTCATGATATTTAAATGAAACATTTTTAAAAATGCATTTTTTGTTCAAAATAGTTTTTTCTTATTATCTTTTAAGCTAATTAAAACATTTTTAATAAAATATATATTTTTAAGAAGAATCAAAAAACAAATGTGCCTACTTTTGTGTGAAATTAAAACAAAATTATAGTGAAAGAAATTCAACTTTTTTATACGAAAATACGATTTAAAATTAAGTCTAAGTGAATTAAAAAACACCAAAATAAGTTTTGGAAAAACTTTATGTTCTTAATTACGACATATGAACCAAATGGTTTTACAATTTTATTGACCTTTGTACTTGACTTTTTTTAAATAATATTATTTTAAAGTGAAAATAAATTTAACTAATAGCATCATAGTGAGAAAAAACACTTTCTTAAACACCTGTTATTATAAATAAATATTCTATATACACTATTTAAGAAAAAAACTCACTTTGTAATTATAGTAATAGTTAATTTTATTCAAATGAATTATACCCAAAAATATTATACATTTTAAGGCAGGAAATTAAAGGAATAAAGGCTTAAGAAAATGACTCGTGTCATTAAAGATATTGATTTATTTGTAAGTATCGATATATATGACTGTGTGTGTTGTATATGCATATATATATGATCGTACGTGTGTTGGAACATATATATATATGTGTGTGAGATCGTGTATTCATATCGATGCGACTATTTAAATATATAGATATTGAACATGAATACGAAAACTTATAATTGTAGATGTTCATATGATTACACACACACACACACACACATATATATATATATAGGATGAGGTTATAATGAGAACCCCTTGTTATTGTCAAAACCCTTTAACCTCATATGAGCCATTGATTTCTAATCTTCTTTTTGATCTAAAGGCCCTAATTATTTGGTATTAAAATATTTATTGCTGCATGTTTGACTTACCCTTTCAGGGGTATCTAGGTAATTTCACAAGGTAAGTGAACTACTAACCGTAGCACTGCATGGATGACAAGACAATAAAGCAACCATCAAATCAGTTACTTTATAATTTAATTTGACCTACACCTAATCTCATCATAGCTTAGCTTTATTCAAGACAATAAAGCAACCATCAAATCAGTTACTTTATCTATATAAATTGTGTATATGTTATTTTTATTATCATTAAATAATTTAATGTTAGTAAACCATAATGTAATTAAATTTAACACGTGCATATGGTACTTTCATTAATATTAAGTAAAGTAATATTAATAATTTTTAATGTAAATTTATAGTAACATTAATTAACATC